>LPNX010490518.1:18410-99849 GCA_001517045.1 Pseudotsuga menziesii | reverse complement strand
TAAAGCCCCTACATTGACTGCAAGGACAATAACATTTTCCATCACCCCTTCTTTCCACTCCCTCCCACAACCTAGCAAGCAATTGTCGATTTTGTTCTGTCGAATCTTGATGACCTGTAACATCATTGTTACGTGGCATTTTATTACTTAAACCCTAAGAACAAAGTACGAGCAAACCCAAGTATATGATGAGTCTTCTTTTCCACAAGGGTTAGAACCAAATCCAAAGAGCAAGCTGACCAAAATCCAATACCAAGTGGGAAGATCCCCACAAAAGAGCAAGGCCAAAATCCAAGACCAAGTGGGAAAATCCCCACAAAAGAGCAAGGCCAAAATCCAAGACCAAGTGGGAAGATCCCCACAAAAGAGCAACGCCAAAAAAAAACCCTTAGGAATTTCGCACTTCTTGTCCAAGAGATAAGTACGAGACTCAGTGTGTGAGATAATGAACCTAGTCGTACATCTATTTATATGAAAAATGAACCTAGGCTTTCCATTTTAATGTGTGTGGGATAATGTCTTAAGCGTCGCTTTCCATTTTAAATAATTAACCAATTACGACAAATTATTAAATGATTGAGCAATTTAAGCGCCGTCGCTTAAGCAAAGCTTAAGACATTATTAAATGAATGAGCAATTTAAGCGCCGTCACTTAAGCGACGCTTAGGAGGATATCCGCCGCTTAAGCGATGCTTACAAGCCTATCCGTCGCTTAAGTGGTGCTTATCCCCACCATTTCAAAAAAAAAAAATATCTTTCTGATTTTTGGCATGGTTAAAAGAAAAAATCCACGCGCCATCGGAAAAAACCGTCGGATTTTGGATCGAAATGTAGTAGTGAAAGTATTGATTTGGGCTTGTAAAACCTTACTATTAGACCCTCTAGATGCTTGGGATAATTGAGAAGAAGGCAACAAAATGTTAGGGGGCGGGATAGCTTCATGTCCATAAACTAAGGTATAGGGTGACACACCTAAGGAGTTCTTGGGTGTAACGTGATCAGCCCAAAGTGCATTTGAAAGAGCTATATTCCAACTTCTCTGGTTTTCTATGACTGTCTTCTTTAGAATTCTAATGAGATTTTTATTATTTGATTTAGCTAATCCGTTACCTTGGGGATAATAGTGAGCAGAATAATGTAACTTTATTTCTTTCTCATTAGCAAATGCCGTAAGTTTAATCGATGAAAAATAAGATGCATTATCAAAAATCAAAGAAATTGGAACCCCAAACCTGGTCATAATATGATCTTGTAAGAAATCCATAACTATATATTCGTTTACTTTTTGTAACGGGATTGCTTCCACCCATCTGGTAAAATAATTTGTGGCCATGAGGATGTACTTGTGTTGTAATGAAGAGTTTGGATTAATTTCTCCAATAATATCAATTCCCCATTATTCAAATGGTTCAGAAATAATAATCGGTTGTAATGGCCCCGCTGCCTTTGCATGTCTCCCACTGCTTCTTTGGCATGTATCACACTTCCTTACATAAGCATGAGCGTCTTTAAACAAAGTCAACCAATAGTATCCAGCCCTTAGAATCTTGTGTGTTGTAGTGTCTCCTGAAAAATGACCTCCAGCAGGGCCATCATGCAATTCTTTAACGACTTTGGCTGCATCTTCTTGTTCCAGACATCTGAGAAAAACTCTGTCATGGTTTTTTCTAAAAATAACTCCGTCAATTATCTAATATGACGTTGACTTTAAGCGTAATGCTCTTCTTTGCTTGGAATTCCAGTGTTCAGGAAAGTATCCTTGTTGAAGATAGTGTACCATGTCTCTGTACCATGACTCTGGGGCGGTAAATATAGGACACATATTAGTCATGTGCAACTCAGCCTCATTTTCCTAATCATCATCTTCATTATCCTTAATTTTAGCCATTAGTTTGCAAAGTCCTTTCCCATTGATGATAGTTGTTGGTTTAAATTCTAAGTCATATTCCTGCAAGGATGTCACCCAGTTTCCTCTTCTCTCTCTTAACTCTTTCTGCACGAAAAGAGTCCAGACTGTCGAGTGTGGAACAACTACTTTGGTTCTGTTCTTAAGTATGTATGGCCTGAATTGTTTTACCGCCTTGAAAACTATGTATGCTTGTTTATCAACTACAGGGTAATTCAACTCAGTACCTTGTAAACCAGTGCTCATGAACAATATGGGGTACTCATCTCCCCCTTATTTCTTCTGCATAAGCACTGCTGCTAGTGAGTTGTCTGAAGCAAAAGTGTATAGAATGAAATATTTCTCAAAATTAGGACTTTTGAGGGAAGGTGCATGGGCTATTGTTGTTTTAATTTTGTTGAATGCACTTTTCTCTAATTCGGTCCATTTAAATGCACACTTTTCTTGACCATTTGTTGCAAAGGTTTGACCGTATGAGCAAAGTCGGGCACAAACCTTCGCACAAATTTTATTGTCCCCATGAAAGATTGCATACCTTTATTATTATGGGGTAAAGGGATCTATTTATATTTTTAATCATCTCTGGGTATATGGAGATCCCCCTCTTAGAAATTATGTGACCCAAAAGCTTTCCTTTTAATACAACGAAGACACATTTCTTCAGATTTAAAGAAATGCCATATTTCTGACATCGATCAAAAAATTGCCTTAGATGAAAAATATGTTCTTCTCTTTTCTTGGAGAAAACTATAACATCATCCAAATAAACCACCACGTTGTGGCCAGTTAAACCGTGGAAATCTATGTCCATCGCTCTTTGGAATGTTGCTCCAGCGTTAATAAGACCAAAAGGCATCCTTCTGTACACAAAAGTCCCCCATTTAGTTCTAAAAGTGGTCTTCAGTCGATCGTGTTCTGCTACCAACACTTGGTTGTAGCCTGAAAATCCGTCTAGCAGAGAGAACAGCTCGAAACCTAAGACCATCTGCAATATCTTCTCCATGGGCGGGACTGGGTAGTTATCTTTGTCCAAGGCACAATTTAGATTCCTGAAATCTACACAAAGTCTAATTTACCGGTTCATTCTTCCCTTCTAGCTGTTGATGTATTTGTAACTTCGGAATGTATTCATCTATATATCTTATGTCTTGTAACCCGATGTTTATTCCGGGATGTATCTATTATGTAATTGAGTCATGTTGTCATGCCCCGATGTTCTGATCGGGAGGATCTATAATGTAAAAAATTCATGTTAAGTCATTGTCGGTAACCCTCCTATTGTCTAAGGGTTAATGTCCCCGCAGTTCTGGGGCACTAGGGTTATTAGACTCTCCTAGAGAGGTCGGCCCTAGTAGGGTTTTAGTCATGCCTGGATTAGTATAAATAGAGAGTTGGACTCTCTATTTAGAACACATCACATACACACT
Organism: Pseudotsuga menziesii; assembly: GCA_001517045.1. NCBI lineage: Eukaryota > Viridiplantae > Streptophyta > Pinopsida > Pinales > Pinaceae > Pseudotsuga > Pseudotsuga menziesii. Next base: position 96,516 of record LPNX010490518.1, on the reverse strand, counting down.
CAAGTGTAGCGCATAGTTGAGGAAGGAGAAGACACTGGGGCTAGATAAGAAGAAGGTTACTACTATTGGGAGATCACTTACTGTTTTGGGATTTTCTACTTTGGTGTTGATTCTATCTCTGAGGAAGTTGCGGGGTTTTCTCCATTTATGGTTTCCCCAAGGAAAAACACTATGTTCATTGTCTCTTGTGTTTGATTGTTTTGCTTGTTATTCTCTCAGTTAAATATCCTAATAATGCTAGCTTAATGTTGAAAAACTAACATGGTATCAGAGCTAACCTGAGAAGAAGACACTGTGTAGCTGCGGGAACTAGGGATTCCTAGTTTGTGGATCTTCCTCCATATATTTTCAGCAAAAATAATGTGGAATAACTCTCCTCCCTACGGCACATATTTCTGTCGAAGCAGAATCCAATTCTGAGGTTTTTCAGTTTTGGACCCAACACTACTGCCGAAAATTAGGGCTTTTCACAGAAGAGGAATTTTTCAATGATCCCAGGCATGGATTGATATCCTCCCCAAAATCGAAGTTAGGGATAAATTTCAAGGCATTCGGGTGGACAGAACTCCGGAAAAGCAAAACCCTAATTTGCTCTTGATCCAACACTACAGGATTTCAGCTCCAAATCCAGATCCGACATCTTGACCTGGTAAGATCTAAATCTTTTGTATTTCCATTTGAGGTTCTCAGTTAAGATGTCTCATCATACCAAGATTGATGAAAATATTGAGGGAGATGATAACTTTCGAGCCTAGAAGTATAGGATCTCCCTGGTCCTGAAAGAAAATGAGTTGGACTCCTACATCCATGAGGAGGTTCCAGTCCCAAAGGGAGATGAGGCTAAGGCCTTGCATTAGAAGAAGTTGGTTATGGAAAAGAGGATCATTGCTGATTCTCTCAAGGATCACCTTATCCTATAGGTTTCCTCTCTCAAGACACCTAAAGCTATGTTTGATTCCCTAACCAAATTGTTTGAAGGGAAGAACATAAACCGGAAGATGACTCTAAAGAATCAACTAAAGAATGTGAAGATCCAGAATGCAGAGACCATCTAGTATTACTTCAAAAGGGTTTCTCAGATCAAGGAACAATTAGAAGTAGTAGATGAAGAAGTGGAGAATGCAGAAATTGTGATGACCACCTTGAATAGTCTCCCTAGGACATGGGACTCTTTCATTCAAGGGATCTGTGCTAGAAAGAAGTTAGTCAAGTTCAGTAGACTGTGGAAAGAATGTTCCCAAGAAGAAGCTCGGATAGCAGCTCGAGAAGAGAAGATGGGAGGTGAAGATCAAGCTCTCACAGTACAATCCAAGAAATCCAGATCCAGTAATCATAGAAGTAAGTACTATCATCATAGGAATAAATCTAGAAAGCCTAGAGATAAGTCTAAGTACATTTGCTATACATGTGATGAAAAAGGACACTTTGCTAGAGATTGTCCTAAGAACAAAAGTAGCTCTCACAAGAAGAAGGGAAACAAGAGAAGAAATCATGCTCATGCTGCAGAGGATGATGAACCTTCATCAAAGAGAACCAGATATGAAAGTGAATATTCTTCAAGCGAGGATGAATATGTTTTGATCTCCGCTCTCACGGGAAACATTACTCATGGAAGTGATGATTGGATTCAGTGGGGCTTCCAAACATATGACTGGATTCAAGGAATCCTTTGTGAAACTCTCAGAACACGAATCACCTCACAAGGTGAAGTTAAGAGATGACTACCAATATCCAATAAAAGGTAGTGGGGAATCTTCGTATAAGCTAGACTCTGGAAAGTCTATAACAATGAAGGAAGTGTTGTTTGTGCCAGGACTCAAGAAGAACCTTCTCTCCATATCAACATTGGATACAAAAGGAATGAGGGTTGTATTCATAGATGGTCAAGTCATCATGTGGCCAAAAGGAAAGACTATTGATGATGCAATAGTGATTGGTGAACAAGAAGGAGGTTTGTACAAATTGAAAGACCATCCAGAACAAGCCTTGGTCCATGACATAGTAGAGCCAAGTGAACTTTGGCATAGAAGGCTTGCACATGTGCATTACAGAGCACTACCTCTTGCAAGCAAAGCTGTTGAAGGTCTTCCAGAAATACAAGCAAAACTTGATGGGGTCTGCAAAGGATGTGCGAAAGGAAAGAACACAAAGAAGACATTTCCAAGTAGCGAAAGCAAAGCAAAAGAAATATTGGAAATCATCCACTCCGATGTATGCGGTCCTATGTCATCAAGCTCACTAAGAGGGTATGCATATTATGTTTCTTTTATTGATGAATTTTCTAAGAATACATGGGTTTACTTCATGAAGAACAAAGGCGAAGTATTCAACAAATTCAAGGAATTCAAAGCCTTGATCGAGAATCACACTGAAAAGAAGATCAAGACTTTTCGATTAGATAATGGCGAAGAATTCAATTCGAATGAATTCAAAGAGCTATGTAAAGAATCAGTGATTAAGAGGGAGTTTTCCACTCCTTATAATCCACAACAGAATGGGATTGTGGAACGGAAGAACAGAACTATTATGGAAGCTGCAAGAGCTATGCTTCATGATCAAGATCTTCCTATGCATCTTTGGGCTGAAGTTTCCAGAACAGCAGTGTATGTACAGAACCGTACTCCGCAGAGAGTACTCGAGAATAAGACTCCTGAAGAAGTCTTCTCTTGCAAGAAACTAGAAGTCAACCATCTCAGAATATTTGGTTGTCCTGTATACATACACATTCCAAAAGAGAAGCGAAAAAAATTAGATCCTTCAGGAAAGAAGGGTATATTTGTGGGATACTCTGAAAGCTCGAAGGCTTACAGAATATATTTTCCAGGATACAAGAAGATTCACATCAGCAAGGATGTGAAATTTGATGAAGACACAGCTTACAACAAATCCAGAAAGAGACCTGCTGAAGAACCTAAAGAAGCAGAAGCACCTAGAACTCATGATACAACCATGAACGAAGAAACTCAAGAAGAAGTTCGAGAATTTGAAGAACCACAAAGACCTATAGATCCACCTCTGGAGAAGAATCCTCATAAGAGGAAACCTACTTGGGTACGTGAAATTATCCAAGGTGCAGAAAGATATGGGGCTCCAGAAGAGAATCACCGAGAAAGAAAGATGACCAGATCCTGCTCCGGGTATGTAGCTTTACTATTCTTCATGATCGACTGATACTCTTCGATCATAGCTTTACTATGTAGCTTTACTATGTAACGGAAAGAATGGAAGGATGCTATGATCGAAGAGTATCAGTCGATCATGAAGAATGATGTTTGGGATGTTGTCCCAAGACCAGAAGGGAAGTCAATTGTAACTTCCAAATGGATCTACAAGATCAAGCATGCTATAAACGGTAGCATTGAAAAGTATAAGGCAAGATTTGTGGCTCGAGGTTTCTCTCAAAAATAAGGAATAGATTATGAAGAAACCTTTGCACCTGTAGCCAGATACACTTCCATCAGATCAGTACTAACTCTGGCTGCAGTGATGAAATGGAAGATACACTAGATGGATGTCAATACTGCTTTCTTGAATGGTGTAGTAGAAGAGGAAGTGTATGTAGAAAAACCACTCGGTTTTGAGACACATGACAGAGAGTCTCATGTATGCAAATTGAAGAAAGCCCTATATGGTTTGAAACAGGCACCTAGGACTTGGTACAGTGGAATTGACAGCTTTCTATCCAGTTTGGGCTTTACCAAGAGTAAAGCAGATTCCAACCTTTACTACAAGGTTGAAGATGGCAACCTAGTGATGCTCCTACTATATGTAGATGATCTGTTTGTAATAGGTATGGATGGGTTGATTGATGATACGAAGAGAAAGATTGCTTTCGAGTTCAAGATGAAGGACTTGGGTATGATGCATTATTTTCCAGGTATGGAGGTGTGGCAGAGTGCGGATGGAATATTCCTTGGACAAGGGAAGTATGCAGTAGAGATCCTAAAGAGGTTTGGGATGATGGACTGCAAAGCCATGGCCACACCTATGGCATCGAACCTGAAGCTATTGAGTGATGCTTCATCAAAGTCAGTTGATGCTATGATGTATCGTCAGATGATTGGGTCCTTGATGTACCTGACGAACACGAGACCAAACATTTGCTTTGTTGTGAACACCTTGAGCCAGTTCTTGACAGATCTGAGAAATGTTCACTTGATTGCTGCAAAGCATATTCTGAGGTACCTGAGGGGTATAGTTGATTATGGGCTCAAGTATGAGTTGAATCAGAAGATTAACCTGGAGGGTTATGTTGATTCAGATTAGGCAGGCAGTGCCATCGATAGGAAGAGTACTTCAGGATGTTGCTTCAGTATGGGATCAGGTGTGATCTCTTGGTTTATCAGGAAGCAATCCTGTGTGGCATTGAGTACAGCTGAAGCAGAGTATGTCGCGGCTTATTCAGCTAGTTGTGAGGTAGTATGGCTGAGAAAGCTACTATCTGATATATTTGATCTCCAGTTGGATGCTACTTGTATACATTGTGACAACCAGAGTTGCATGAAGTTGTCATAGAATCCAGTGTTCCATGACAAGTTGAAGCATATCGAGATCAAGTATCACTATATCAGGGATATGGTGCAGAGGGGAGCAGTGAAGCCCCAGTATGTTGCAACAGAGGAACAGATAGCTGATGTATTGATGAAGCCATTGGCTAGGCTGAAGTTCGAGTACTTCAGGGAGAAGCTTGGTGTTCTCCAGATTGAGGTTTCCTCCAAGGGAAAGTGATGAGACCCATAGCCATTCTGACATGGTGAGAGGATTGGTTCCTTCCATGGTCAGATGTAAGGGCTAAGCCATTCTGTCATGGTGAGAGGATTGGTTCCTTCCATGTCAGATGTGAGTGCTGGCCATTTTTTCGAGTAGGACAGATGTAAGAGTAATTGCCATTCTGGGAATGGAGGTGCCTGGTCAGTTACTAGGAAAACTTAGTCGAGGACTGAGAAGGCATTCTTATGTGATAGAGGGATGTCTTCCCACTTGATCAGATGTAAGGGCTGAACCATTTTGTCATGGATAAAGGATTAAGTTCCTCCCATGTCAGATGTGAGTGTTGGCCATTCTGACGAGTAGGTCAGATGTAAGGGCAACTGCCATTCTGGGAATGGAGCCACCTGGTCAGTTACCAGGTAGCTCGGTCTGGGACTGGGGGCCATTCTAATGCAATGGTAGGATTATTTCCTCCATGATCAGATGTGAGTGAATGCCCTTTCTAATGCGGTGCTTCATGCATGGTCGGATTGTAAGTGCAGAGCCCTTTCCGATGTGGTGCTTCGTGCATGGTCAGATTGTAAGTACTGATCCCTTTCGATGCGGTGATTTCGAGCATGGTCGATTGTAAGTGTTGTGCCTTTCCGACAGGATGAGGTTGGATGTAAGTGTAGATCCTTTTCGATGCGGTGTCTTCGGACATGGTCAGATATAAGTGCTAAGCCATTCTGGCATGATGTGTTTACACATGGTCAGATGTGAGTGTTGGGCCTTTCTGATAGGATGAGGTTAGATGTGAGTGTTGGGCATGCCTTTTTGACAGGATGAGGTCAGATGTGAGTGTTGGGCATGCCTTTCTGACAAGATGAGGTTAGATATAAGAGCTAGGTGGGCCATTCTGACTTAAGTGTCAGATATAAGCGCTGATGAAGACCTACATGAAGGGTAGGCCTACAAGATTGACTATGTAGAACTTCCTGTGATGAGAAGAATCAAGATAGCACCATTATGAGATAGCATGTGATGATCCAGACTTGATGATGATCCAGATCAAGTGATCCAGACGAGATGATCCATACTTAATGATGATCTAGATCAAGTGACGATCCAATTGTGATGATGATCCAGACTTGATGATGATCCAGATCAAGTGATCCAGATGTGATGATGATCCAAACTTGATGACGATCCAGATCGAGTGATGATCCAGCAGTAATGAGCCAGTAGTCATGATGATGCAGATCCCGTGATGAAGAAGACTTGAAGAAGAAGATGACTTGAAGACTCGAAGACGAAGAAGACTCGAAGATGAAGAAGACTTGAAGACTAAGAAGACTTGAAGATGAAGATTACGAGATGATCCAATTGATGTAGAGAAGAAGACCAGTGCTTAGAATTGTGTCGAAAGAATACCTTCCTAGTTAAGAGGGAGTGTTGATGTATTTGTAACTTTGAAATGTATTCATCTATGTATCTTATTTCTTGTAACCTGATGTTTATTCCAGGATGTATCTATTATGTAATTGAGTCATGTTGTCATGCCCCGATGTTCCGATCGGGAGGATCTATAATGTAAACAAGTCATTGTGGGTAAACCTCCTATTGTCTAAGGGTTAAAGTCCCCGCAATTCCGGGGCGCTAGGGTTATTACACTCTCCTAGAGAGGTCAACCCTAGTAGGGTTTTAGTCATGCCAGCATTAGTATAAATAGAGAGATGGACTCTCTATTTAGCACACATCACACACACACTCAAGTGTAGTGAATAGTTGAGGAAGGAGAAGACACTGGGGCTAGATAAGAAGAAGGTTACTGTTGTCGGGAGATCACTTACTGTTTTGGGCTTTTCTAATTTGGTGTTGATTCTATCTCTGAGGAAGTTGCAGGGTTTTCTCCATTTATGGTTTCCCCAAGGAAAAATATTGTGTTCATTGTCTCTTGTGTTTGATTGTTGTGCTTGTTATTCTCTCAGTTAAAGATCCTAATAATGCTAGCTTAATGTTTAAAAACTAACACTAGCTGCATCACATTATACTTCATATGTGGTTCCCTTAATACTTTAATTTGATTCTAACATTTGTTATAAGGAAACCAAAAATGTGACCATTCACTAGAAAAATATCCATCTAGTTTCACAGACCAGTCCCTGCTCAGAATTAGGCCATAAGCCTCGGGTATATACACTACCATAATGTCTATAAATTCGCACACTCTTTCGTCTGCAGCTAATAGTATCAATAAATCATTCATTTCTCCCACTACCTTCACTGTTGTTTTATCCAATTGTATGATTTTTCCTGCAGAAGGCATGGGTTTCCCATTTTTCCTTTTATAGACTGAAAGAGGCATAACTTTTGCAGCTGCTCCAGAGTCTATCAGACAGTTGTGTACATTATGATTAAAAAATCTCGAAAGAAAGTAAAAATAATAGTGTTCTAGATCTAGATTTTCCCCTATACTTTCCTCACTGATTTCTTCCTCATACTGAATATCATCTTGGGGTTTATTTATGGGTGCATCAAAGGCCTCCAAGAGCTTCTTTCTTTGTTGTGGTAAATTACACATTTCGAACAAAGAAATATTTGCTTTAGTCTTCTTGATATCCCCTATTATATCATACCCCATCTCACACTATGTTGATATTTTCTCGATACATTCTACCTTATTTTTTGTAGCTTTTACCGGTTTACTGATTGTGGGGGCATTCTGCCTTGTTATGAACAAATCAGGTATAGGTGGAGTTTGAGTGTTATTTCTGATTTTCTTCATATTCTCCTGAATTTTCTTAATCTTGGGCAATAATGTATTATCCTTGTCACGTCCCCATGCCTCCGACCGGCAAAGAGGGCGTGACTACGAGCTCTATCCGACCGGGCTAACCGCCCATGAACATGTACAGGCTTAAGAATTGCCCAAAACACAGGATGCTGAAAGATGATTTAAACTAAAATATGCACACATGATTATTCATCATGCATAGATGCAATTTAATCCTCGTTCACAGCGGAAACAACAGCATTCAAACAAGCATTCATTCAACATGTAAACATCAGTCATTAATTAAGACACTACAGAACATGGGATTAATACAACCCAATTCGTAAACACAACGGAATAACCATATTAACATACAAGTAGAAGGGAATGCTTCAGCCTATTTCCTTCAGGCAGAATAGTGAAATAATCACATAATAATCAATCCCATTCTCATGCTATGCACCAGCATCATACCAACTAATTTAAGATAATCAATTCATCCAAGTAACATGAGTAATTTAACGCACAGGGAAGACCACAGATGAACATCATTCAAACCACAGAGAATACTTATCTTTGAGATGAAACTGTCCAACAACTGGCTATGTGAGAGCAACGTTCCACCCAACCATAGATCTCTGTCCAGCCTCTATTCTTTCAGCTAAGAGATCACCCCCGAGCTGGGCTGTGTATCCACTAAGGAGGAACTAGATGGGCTCACTTTCAGCCATGGGTTCACTCAAATGGTCATGCACATCCAACACAAGGAGGGTCCCCTTCTCTGCTACACAGTCCCTCAGGCAACTCTTCCCTCCAGTTCTCTTCAGGATGGGCATAGAAAGGTCCAGCTGCTAGCTTCCTGAGATTCCAGCCTTCACTGGGTTTATCAAGCAAACCCAATCTCTGTTCCAACATCCACACTTGGATTTCTCACCATTCTGTCAACGAATAACTCAAATCCGTCACTGATTTTCGAGGCTGCAAAAACTGGGTTTTCCCATGGGTTTCGGGGTAGCTAATGCTCCCAAATTCTCCCTGAGGTTCATACCTATGGATTCCCCATTGGATTTTACTGTCCAATACCAAATCTGGGCATTTTTGGCTCTTCAAAACGTGGGTTTTTGCACAGTTGCGATTTCTGATTTTTCACCCTGCTGGGAACTCGTTTTTTTTGGATAAAAAATGATGCTGGGTCCTTCCACAATGGAATGGGAATGAGGAAGAAGCAATCCCCAAGAGGTAGAGTGACTTGTGGTACAAGAAAACAGAGCCCATACTCTGCCATACGAATTTCTGGGCTGCCCATGCTCCATTAAAGCCATGGATTGTTTTCTTCAACCACTTCCTTACAACAGAATTAAATGTCAACAAGGAAAGTCAAATGGGTTATCACAATGACATATGGCAGCTTATGTTTCAATCCCACAATCCCTTCACCTCTCCCTAGTGGATACACATGGCCCCTTCTCATTCGTTGCCTCCATAGTCAGTTTTGGTATTTTTTTGCTTGATGTTTATTTACATCATTTTTACAATGTTCCATGGCTAAATAGCACATGGGTAACATTAGGTCCAATGCTTTGCCATTTTAAATAAAATACGAACATACACTAGCGGGGCCTTGGCCTTGAGCTCCACGCTAGGTATACATACATCATACAAACGGGGTCCAACCCGGGGACATTACAATCCTCAGTCAGTGGACCCTTTCTTCTTGTTGAAACATTTACAGCTGACAATTGTATTTCCTTAGTAGGTTATTCATTCTCTAACGCCAACATGGGTGCACAATCCCACAAAACCGTGGTGGTTTCCTCTAGTGCCTCCTCCGGTCCATGAGCCTTTTCCTCTTCAACCACAGTTTCTGTTAATTTAGAATCTAGCAACTGATTCATAACCAAATTCATGGAGTTAATCCACTCTAGACAATTCCTTTCAGAGTGAGGTGATTGATGAAATGTGCAAAAATTTTCCATTCCAACTTCAGTTAAATTCATAGCAGACGAGATGTGTGTGGGTGGTTGGGATGGGCCACTTTCATCTCTTCTTTTGTAATAAGGCTTGAATTCCTTCTTGGCTTCCTTTTCTTTCTCCATGTCCATGATTTTGTTGGATAAATTATGTACCATTTTGACCACATTTTCTAATTCATGCGAATGTTCATCCTTGGGCTTTGTCAACAACAAAGGTTTCTTACCACCGAAATTTCTTACCTCTAGTTCTGCATAATATTTATTTATACTTTCGAGTTCATCTTCTATTTTTATAGCCTCCTCATAAGTTTCCACCAAGGAAGGCTTTATTGATCTTTTAACAAACATTGCTATGTCAGAGCCAAGGGCTAAAGTGTAATATTCAATTAAAGTCTCTTTAGTAGGCTTTATGGCAACACTGAAGTTATTTAAATCTGCAGCAAATCTCTGACTAAATTCTTGTACTTTCTCTTTCTTTTCCTTCCTTAGAGAAAGTAATTCCTTCATAAAAGCAGCAGTATTTCTTTGGCTACCAAACTTGTTCTTAAATAATCTTTCAAAATTATTCCAATCGGTGATTGAATTTGCATGTAAGCCAAAATACCATGATGTTGCTTTACCCTTAAGAGTCTGCAGAAATATTCTACATACTACATCTTCATAATCTACCGCCAAACCTCCTAAGGCCAAGAAAAAACTATGTAGGTGATCATCTACAAGAATGCCTTCTCCCGAATCAAATTTAGGTAATGACTTTTCAGGATTCAAAGGAAAATCATGCAATGGAGGAGATGGGTTAAGTGGAGTTCTAGCTCTCCAAGCTAGTGGTGGATTAGGTTGATTTGCATTCGGATTCGGAGGAACATTTTCGTCCATGATGCATGTGGGAGATCGAGGTGGGGATTGAAAAGGTAAACAGTATGGAGATTCAGGTCCCAATTCATTAAAAGGTTGGTCAATTTCCTATAAGGATAAGTTCACCAATTATTACAAGTTTCCTACTAAGACTAAATCTTCTGTGCAAGTGGGTATCCTTTTAGAAGCTCCTCTTCTTGGTAATTCAGGGATTGTATGCAATCCCCCAAAATTTCTTGTGTATGACCTTGTGTGGCTTCTGAAATGATCAACTACTTCAAAAGGAACCTTGTAAAGGTGCTCGATAGTTTTAAGGTTTATTCTTTCTTCAGAAAAACTAGTTTCAGGGTTGTCAGTGGTGGAATAGTTTCGGTCAAATGGGTTTCATTTTCCAGCCATGCACTGGAGGCCCTTCTTCTAGCGCCAAAAAATATTGATGCCTAGAAAATCCCAGGTACCGACAATATGGATTCTCCCCAATAATCATTCCCAATTAGATCGCTTAACGTTTGGTGTGGGGAATCCGTTTGGTTAACGGCCCAGCTACGGTAGAATTAAATGAAGGTTTAAATCTATTTTTTCGATTGCAGCCCAACCCATCGTTTATGTGTGGTTTTATGTTTTATAAATGATATGCAAGTGCCTATATTAAATGCAAATGACCAGGGAAAAAAGATCTCACAATGTGATGCATAGGTTCTTACCTTCCGTCTTATCCCCTTTGTTCCTAAATCACGGAAATGAAAGAACAACTAATCTAATCTACTCTATCTACCCTATCCCTAGGGAGAAATATTACTATTTATATGAGTAATGTACTGTACTTTCTGCACAAATAATTTTACAGGTAGCTGATAAATTAGGAATACATAAATACAACAGAAAAGATAACATAGAGATAGCTCAGTGTTGTTAAAGCATTCACTACTCATTTACTGCATAAGATTCATAACATGGAAATGAGATCATTCACAACATAGAAATAGTTCAGCAGTTAGAACAATCTCACATATTTGCGTAGTAATCCCAAATAGAAATAGTTCTTATATTCAGCAATCTACACAGCATGCATTTGAAACTCAGGCAGCCCCTTCTCTAGCAAAAACTTCAATCATCTTTATTATAACAATAAATAGTTCTTCTTAAAAAAATAATTCTCATATGAGATCTAGAAAATTCCCTCTCCCATTCGACTCTACATATATTTATACATTCCAAACATGACTTTTGGTCTCCCTTGTTGGAGACATTTACCATCATACTCACTCTTTCGGTCAAATTGGCCTAGTTAAACCACTATCCTAAGTTTAATTGACATCAGTGGAGCATTAATTACCATCATCCCAGTCACTCCCACGCCTACCTATAGTCAAGGAGGCTAACTTAGCCTTCTCCTACAGTCAAGGAGGCTAACTGGAGCACTACAGGGGTGATCTGTGTGACATTAATGCACCTAACTGCTAACTGGTGGTTACAACTAGTTCAACCAATCAATTACAGTCAGTTAAGGCGCCTCCATTCATTAAATATATTATTTTATGATTATTTTATTATTATTTAATGAACTGGAGTCAACAAGGCGCCTCCACCAACTTCTGATGGTCAGTTCAGCTTCAGTTAACCTCATCAGGGTTCATTGGAGTCATGCAATACTAGCACTTGATGTTTGGTTTGCTATGACATGTGTTTGATCTCCTTTAGTTGAGATTCAGTCCTTTATTGCACTCTGACTTCAGTTAGGGTTGGTGAGTCAATTAGGGTTTTGGTCAAGTGGTTAACTGAGTGAGATTGCATGGCAAAGAGTCAGTTAAGCTAGACTCACTCACTGAATTCGAATTGTCCCTTAGGTATTCAAATTCTTCATGGAGTTAAGCCATTGCTATGCATGGAAATTGTAATCCTTTATTGTTTATAAAATATACAGAGAGGATACCTATTTTGTATCCAGTTATTTTCCAATTCATGAGTATTTATCAATTATTCTTTGATGATTTTGATTCCTAGTTCCTAGATCATGTGCAAGAATTAATATGGTATCAGAGAATACGACGGGACGAAGAACAATCTCTAAAGAACAAGCTTTTTGACAGATTTCTCCATGAAATTTCAGCAATAGCTCAAAAATCCAGCACTGCACCAGAAGCCAAGGCTTACCACTCAATATCCCAAGTAAAGAACTTGTTGATCAAGCTTGCTTGATTAACTATGATGGATGTGATGAAAGCCTAGAATGTGCAGGTTGTCTGACCTTACAGTGCCTTTTTTGTTTTGATTTATAGGTCTTAACAGGTACAACTTCGAATGGACTCATCAATCCCTCCTCTCACCCCATTCACAAGCTATTCGGAATGGAAGTTGAAGATGATTGCATATCTCAAGAGACTAGGTCTCTATGAGGTGTCTATTGGAATTGGAAGATAGACTTATGATAATGAGAATGACTGGATAAATGACATTGACAGAGCTTTTGGATGAATAGCTCTGGCCCTTGATGATGACTTGTACTTTGTTATTGATTCTGTTGAATACCCAAAGGATCTCTGGACAAGATTGGATAAAACCTATGGCAAGCACAATGAGGATCATAATAGTACTTCGGAGATTCCAGCCAGCACCACAAGAGTTCTTCACTCAAAAGTCTCGGCCTCTACTCTCTCTGATGAAGTTGTTCAAGATGAAGATGAAGCGGAATCTTCTACACATTCAATTCGAATTGAAGAAAGTCTCCATGAAGTGACTCCTTCTCCTGATGCTCCAGAAGTTCATGAGATCTCTGATATCTCATCTTCTCATATTGCTGACATAGAAGAATACATTCGAATCTCTGATATTGAAGAAAAATACTGCTGCACTTCCATGCAAACATTCACCGGTGATTTTCCTTTGAATTCTGTGCAAAATTTACCAGTAATTGCTTCCGAAAGTGAGGAGAAATTTGAATTTTCTTTCTCTAATGTTGCTGCTGGTGTGCAAATATGTAAAAACTTGGATATTTTGGAAGAAATATCAGATTATAAGAGTGACACATTCACTCCCCATGATCTAGATCTTCCAGCAAATTCCTGCAGGATTGAATGCACCAAAATTCAGAATTTTGAAGAAGAAGAAAACTGTGCATCTACCGTCTCGGTTGACCATAATTTTGGATCTGATATGAACCTTATTGGATTTGATATGATCTTATTTGGATCTGATCTGATATTTATTGGTTCAAAATTTTATGTTCATAAACCTTCAGTACTGCTTGTAGTTGTTCTCATCAATGGTGTGAAGAAACAAGTACCGCAAGTCTCCTACAAAACTGCTACTGGGGATTTGATTTCATTTCATAGTTTTGGATCTGTTGTGAACTTATTTAGATATGATTTACATTCTGATCTGATATTATTTTGTTCATATTTCAAAATCCAAGAGCTTTCAGCCATGCTTGTAGCTGCTCTCACCAATTCTGGTGTGAAAAATCAAGTACCGCAGTTCTTCTTCAATTTTGTTGATGGGGATTTGGTGTTAGTTTCCTCTTATGAGGTTGCTGATATTTTATTTTGTGATTCATTAGCTATTTCAGAATCTATATCAGATTATGGAGCTCAATCATTCGCTCTCCAGAGTCCCAGGGATTCTCTACCTTTGGTCACAAGCTCATCTCCTCACAGGACTAGTAAAGAGGAAGACATTCTGCATCCACATGGACACTTGCTCCTAAGATTTGGGGCTGATTTTACCACTCATGGTTTTCTGTTCAAGGCTGAAACATATCAGTTTCTTGAGTGTTCCACACATGGTTCGAATCCTCAAGAACCTTTGCTCTCTCTTCAGATGATTTCAGTTGCTCTACATGGGTCCAGTTTTCACCGTGCAGCTACTTATATTTCTGATTCAATTGAGTGCATTGTTCTTCTTCCAAAGTGGAAGATTCCTCCAGACATATTCATTTATTTTGGATTCATAGGTTCACATGCACAGTCTCAGGATGCTGCTGCATAAAAGAACCAATTCTTGATTTACTGCTTAGTTTGAGGGGGGGTATTTTTCCCATGAGGTTTTCCCCATTTCCTTGGTTATATTAAGAAGTTACTTTATTGTACAGGGTGACCTATGGCCTTAGTTTCCAGGGCCCTAGCATTTTTATGCATCTATGTTTTCTAGCTCTTCCTGAGTATAGCTTAAGGGGGGGTGTTGGAGACATTTACCATCATACTCACTCTTTCGGTCAAATTGGCCTAGTTAAACCACTATCCTAAGTTTAATTGACATCAGTGGAGCATTAATTACCATCATCCCAGTCACTCACATGCCTACCTACAGTCAAGGAGGCTAACTTAGCCTTCTCCTACAGTCAAGGAGGATAACTGGAGCACTACAGGGGTGATCTGTGTGACATTAATGCACCTAACTGATAACCGGTGGTTACAATTAGTTCAACCAATCAGTTACAGTCAGTTAAGGTGCCTCCATTCATTAAATATATTATTTAATGATTATTTAAAGATTATTTTATTATTATTTAATGAACTGGAGTCAACAAGGCGCCTCCACCAACTTCTGATGGTCAGTTCAGCTTCAGTTAACCTCATCAGGGTTCATTGGAGTCATGCAGTACTAGCACTTGATGGTTGGTTTGCTATGACATGTGTTTGATCTCCTTTAGTTGAGATTCAGTCATTTATTGCACTCCGACTTCAGTTAGGGTTGGTGAGTCAATTAGGGTTTTGGTCAAGTGGTTAACTGAGTGAGATTGCATGGCAAAGAGTCAGTTAAGCTAGACTCACTCACTGAATTCGAATTGTCCCTTAGGTATTCGAATTCTTCATGGAGTTAAGCCATTGCTATGCATGGAAATTGTAATCCTTTATTGTTTATAAAATATACAGAGAGGATACCTATTTTGTATCCAATTATTTTCCAATTCATGAGTATTTGTCAATTATTCTTTGATGATTTTGATTCCTAGTTCCTAGATCATGTGCAAGAATTAATATCCCTGCCCTTTGGGCTTCCTCAACTTTCGGTTACAAAATTGTTTGTCTTTTAGCATGTTCACTAATAACATAAGATAAATACAAAACATTACAATTATATTTCTAAGTGTAGATGGGACAAAACCACTCAAGTGGGCCCAGTCAACTTGTTGATGAACTGTTTCCACGCCATAGCATCTGAAGCAATTATTCCAAAGTCTGTTGGCTCTAAGAATCTGAATGTGACCTCATGTTTAGATAGTTGAGTCTTTATATTAGCCACCCTTGGTGGGGTTACTCGAAGCTGATCTTCCAAAAGGAAATTACTCATTGCAGCTTGAGCAACCATACTCTTAATCACCTTTTCATTTAAGCCTTTAATCAGTTGTATGCTAAGTTCGTCTTCCTATAGTCTCTCATGCAGTTGCTTCAAATGGTATTCATGTGTCCAAAACTCCTGAAGCCTTTTTGTTGAAGATGTTTGGCATTTGTTGCGAGTTACGAGCACCTTCTTATAGAACTCCCTCTATTTGTCTGATGTCTTCTCAACTGCATCTATCAGTCTCTCAGCAGCTTTGTTACTGAAATTCATGAGATCATACTCGATCTGCAACCTTTCTGGACTCTTCACAGGTGCATTTTCAGGGGGTTCCTTATTTTCCTCCAACTAGGTCATATGTCCTTGTATGGTCTCTGCAATGTCATGCGTCTTGTCTTTGAATTCAGTAGCTATGACTGAAATCTCCTGCAATCTAGCTTCTACTTGTTTGATTTTGAAGACTTCTTCTACGAGCTTAACCTGTACCTGATATACTTTTCCTCTAAGTAGGATAGCATGCTATCTCAGAGGTGTTATGTCCATCTTGAGTTCATTGGCTTCCTTCAATAATACTTCCAAAGAACTATTTTGAACTTCTAGTTCCATAGTTCGGGCTTTATACTACTCTACCTGTTGATCAACTATGGATTTATGTGCTCCTATTTCTGCCATTTTGCTCTCTAATTTCTACTTCTCCCTATCAATGGTCATTTTTTATGTATTCAATGTATCTCGTTCATCTCCTAGAATATGGTAGTCCTGTTGAAGCTTCTCATAATCCGAAAGAGTGGCTTCATATTTTCTTTATGACTCCCAGCCCACTCTTTCCTCCTTACTTAAAACCTCCTTCATCTCTGCCATTTCACCCTTATACCGATCAATGGTTTCTGTAAGCTTACCAATATTATGAGCATTTGCATGTGTCATTGCAATACCCATGGAGGCCATTTGTTTCTGGTCTTCCTCTACATATTTTACGACCGTCTTCTCGGTCACTATGGTGATATGGGGTTGGACTCCCATTTTCAAAGTCTTCTCTGTTCTCCACACAATGGAATTCCTTTTGGGATCAAAATATACATTTTCTAGGCATGCAACTTCATGTTGTTTGGATGGGGTAAATGGCACCAACCCCAATTCAACCATAGGCAAATGTCCCCCCGTAAGTATACTACCTGAAGTGAAAGGAAGATTCTCGGTGTTGTGCTGAGTAGGATCTTATCCCTTATTTTCATTATCTAGCTCTTCCTGATATTTCTTCCTTTGTTCTTCTGTCACCTCTCCCTGGTTTTGTGCTTCTTGTCCTGGATTTTGGGTTCCTTGTTTTGTATTTTGGGCTTCTTGAGCTATTGCTCTTTCCAAATTTGCAATCTTCTCTTTGATAGTTTCCTCTTTCTTTCTTTGCTCCTCTTCCTTCTATTTTCTGGAAGCTTCTTCTTCCTCCTTTTCTCGTTGGGATTCTTCAGCTAAAATTTTTCTTGCACCTTCTGCTAGTATCCATGCAATCTCTTCTTTTCCTTTTCTTACAGCTTCTTCCTCATGTCCCTTTGGTTCTAGATTGCTGCTACTACTTCCTTTCCCTCCAGTTATTTTGGTTTTCCTTTTAAGCCACTTGTTCAAAGCGGCCAGGTTGCAAACATTGTTGTACATTTCTTCATCCTTGTCCACATAATCGGAATATTTGAAATTTACCTTGAGGAGTGCCCAATGGGCTACAACCTTGCCTTGGGAATCATTCTGGTGAAAGATATTTTCACTGAAATGGAATATTTCTAGTTCCTTAACGAACTCAGGGGATCTCTTGACTTTAGCAAATTTATAACTCCCCACATAGAAAGGTAGTGGTGGAAACACATCTTTTTTCAGATCGAACAAGTGACTTCCAAATCCATCCAAGAAAAGCTGCCTCATAACTTCCTAATGAACTATCTAATCTGTAGTGTATCTTGGTAGCAACACGGGGACTTCACTTAGTGAACCTCTCACATAGCACGTGCAATCGTGAGATATTAAAGAATACCCTTAATGTCCAGAGATATTGCCCCAAAGTATTTTTGTTGAAACCCCCTCCCAATACTTAAAACCTCCTCCCCACCCATTTTTACACCTCAATCCTTATAAACCACCCTACCCACCCCCACCTTAAACCCCTCATCCCCCCCAATACCTGCAATATATGGGTTCAATTTTTTATAATTTTAAAACCCACAATATGAACTAATGTGATAGGATATTGGTCAATAAGTGAAGCCCTCGTGGGCAGCAATGAGGATGCTTTAGTCCCCCCATACATCCTTACCTGTGTTCCTTCTTCAAAGAAAAAGTAATCCCCAAACCCTTTGATAGATTCCAAAGCACACTCAAATAGGCACTTGCACTCTTCTAGGAAAACTAGTTGGTACAGAGGCATCAGGAACTCTTCACAGATTAGCTTGTAGTGACTATGGTATTTGTGAGCCCACAATATCTAATAAGCTACATAAACAGGGGCTTTCTTTCCCTTCCATCTACAGTTGAGCTTCTCAAACGGGTGAAATCAAAGTATGAAATCAACCAAGAAATATCCCATATAGAATTCATATTTTCTTTAGTGCAAACCTTCTTGGGATGCAGTAATGGAGGTAGATAGGCTATTGGCTACTATTTCAACCAAGTTGAAAATTGTCCCTTTCATGGCTACATGGTAAATCAGTGTGATCCATCCAAACTTATAAGATTTATCGTCAGCTCTGCTGAAAATCCTATTCAGCATTAGCACTCCCATTCTATATAGGGTACGTAAATGAGCAGTTCCGTATTCCCTGGATTGTTTATGCCTGAAAGTCTTCCCCTCAACTACCATCATCTTTGTTGTAGCTATGTAATCAAATTTTAATCCTTTTACCCATTCAATTGTCATGTTAATCTATGACAGTGGCAGGTTGTATGCTTTTTCTATAAATGCGGGTGTGAAGGATGCAAATCCTTTGTCATCCACGTTGTTCATTATCATCCCTGTTGCATCCACTTTGGGTAGAATCCATTCGATGACCTCTATGCAAGGAAAAGTCTCTGGTCTAGTGGATACCTTGGTGATTCCATATCTCATTATGTTATCATATAAGGCTAGGTCCTCCAACCCTACCTCTCACTACTACATTTCGACCAAAAATCCGACGGCTGTATTGTCGGATTTTCGACACTTCCCTGTCGCATGTACGACACTATGATTTTTTTTAAGCATCGGTGGATGTTCGTCGGTTATCTGACATCTCTCCTATCCGTCGGTTAAGCGACAGCTCAGTTTACCGTCGGTTGAATGTAAATTGTTGGTTATCCGACATAGATTAACCGATGGCTGTTAGTTTTTTTTTTTAAATCACCTACAGAAGCATCGGTTAAGCGACGCCTGTTAGTGTTTTTTTTTAAATCACCTGCCGAAGCGTCGGTGAAGCGACGTCTGTTAGTGTTTTTTTTTTTTAAATCAACTACAAAAGCGTCGGTTAAGCAACGTCTGTTAGTGTTTTTTTTTTTTAAATCAACTACAAAAGCGTCGGTTAAGCAACGTCTGTTAGTGTTTTTTTTTTAAATTGCCTACAGAAGCGTCGGTTAAGCGACGTCTATTAGTGTTTTTTTTTTTTTAAACAACCTACAGAAGCGTCGGTTAAGCGACGTTTGTTAGTGTTTAAAAAAAAATCAGTGTATAAATGAATATTTTCGACTCTTGATCATCACTCCACAATCTTGCCAACATAAAAAGGAGGCTTGCAAATAGATAGCATTGAATATTTATAGTTAAAAGGAGGCATTGATTCATCAACTATTAATTCATTTCACAAAGTTTTCCACAGAAAAGGAGTAAGAACAGAGACTTGAATAGTATTAATGAAAAGTACCAAGTCGGACATAGCCTGTTGGCATAGAAAGAGCACACCATAGATCCATTGAATCCTTGACATGCATTAAGAGTTCACCAGTGTAGTCAAAGATAATATTCTTTCAACTCGTCTAATTACCACTAGCACTAGAAAAAAACTAGATGACGAGTTGGTAGCCCCATTACACAGTTGAAAAGGTTAGCACATAAAGCATTTTAACTACTGTTACAGCAGATGCAAGGTGTGAAGCAGTGCAAAATAATGGCAGTGCCAGTTAACTATAAGACATTAGCTCTAAATATTTATTGAAATGGTATTTCTTTAGAGAAATAATACTGCAAGAATCGAGACATTCTGGCCAGTGGTAAGAGTATCAGTCAATAAAAAGAGAGAAACATTGTATAATTACTTTTAACAGCACTATCCTTCCATCTTATATACACTTTGGATTGTGTGATAGGATTCAGTTTTCAGTTATGCAAGTGTTTTCTCTGCATGGTTGAAGAAATAAGAGGTACAATACTTCCCTCGTGCCACTAATGACCCGTCACATATGTCATTAACGCTGACTAACAGCTTTGCTGTCGAGCAGTGAACTTTGGCGTCCATTCCCATTTTCCAAAATGCTAAATCCTTGGCCCAAAATTCTATTTACTGAACCTGAAAATATGCAAGCATTGGTTATCACTAGAGGAAGAGCTAGCTTCCATGGCACAACTGAAGCCTCAAAAAAAATCATACCCAAGGTTTTCCATCAAGTAATGGCATTGCCCTTAATAAATCTCCCATTGATATTGGTATAGACCAATATGTTGTTGTCCATGACAAATTCAAACAGCACACAGCTGAGCTATTTCATGGGCTGGATTCCACACAAGTTTGTCAATAATCCCTAGGCTAAGGAAGTATGTGTGTCAGAAAGTTGGCTATGTGTGGTTCCATAGCCTTACAAAAGGTTTATTTTCCCATTTTCTTTTGGAGATGAATCTCACTATACTATGATGTCATTATTGCTTGGGGCCCATGGATATGTCACAATACCCTTGTGGTATTCACTCCCTAGGAGGAAAACGTTTCCACAGACCATACTTCTCAGTTGTGTTGTCCTGTCTAAGTTGAATTCCCAGGGCTTCCTGTTCAGTTGTGTGAATTTCTAGAATGAATTTCCACCTTGTACCCTTTGGTAGCTTTATGGCATAGTTTCATGAACCAGCTAGATAATCTAACCCAAGACCACAGAAGCAGGTTTGTCTTGGAGTTAACTTGTCTAGAACTAAACGAGTTTGTGTACATTCAGGCTGGGGGTAGTGTTTTACATCAATGTTTGAGAATGCAGAAAATGGGTTTTCTGCCTGTTTTACATCAATGTTTTAAGGAGTGTGGATTGATCGATTTACTTTCCGATAAACTTAAAGTTATATATATTTTTATAGAGAGGCGTGGCATTACATGAGCAAATGATGTTTAATAACAACAGACAAGCAAGGGCTTTAATATACTTTATGAATGCATAGCTTCCTAGTCCAATGGATAAATTAGTTCTACTTCCTACATTAAGAACTAGAGAAATGTTAGAGTGGTCTTCACAATGACCTGTCTTCCAGCATTTATAGGTGAATGCAACATCATACATGCATTTAGATGGCAACATTAAAGAGATGTACATGGTATGAAAATTTATGCAATGATCAATTAATATTGAAAATTAAGAACCTCAAAAGTAAAAACCAAAGTCTGTATTTGTAGTCTGGTGGATCCTAATCTGATGAGAGGAAAGCATGAACACGCAATTCTCCACTGATTCTATAAGTACTGAACCCATAACAGGCCCTGCAAACACCTGGCAGCCCTTCAATCTATGAATATACATTGCCCTCAACCGACCCCGGAGATAAATTCTACACCTCACCAAGTCTAACAACGCAAAGTCCCCATCTTTGGAAGAATCCAGATCCTTAACCAGAACCATTCCCTCCTTGTTTCAGAAACCAGGAGCACAATAATTGTCTCTTCCGGATTGAGTGACCATGTGATTATCATTCTTTTTGCTTACTGTATTTTCAGGCTTCAGAGTGTTTTCAGAGTTTGTTTTAGTTACCCTGTTTTTGAAAGTAAATTTCTTTTTGGGCAGCAGTTGAGAATTCAAACTATCCAACCGCTCCTTCAACTCTGCAATGGCGTTCTGTGCGCTGCGTACCTCATATGAGGGCAAGAAATAAGAATTCACAGCCACTAACTTTTCAAGTTCATTGATATCTAAAGCTAGGGTTTCTAAGCCTGATTTCAAAAGGCTTTTATCTTGAGTGCTTGTTTCTTCGTGAATTTAGTCCATTCAACTTTCTTATAAGCTGCAAGTCTTGGCATGGCTTGTCATTTACCAGGGGACCCCCTCTAAGTCCAGATTGGCAGAGCTGGCTTTCTGATGGACTTTACTTTGTTTGCCACCATTCTGAGATGGTGAAACATATTTTTGGGAATGTCATTAGGATTTGGCAGTGCTCGAGAGTCTACTCTATTTTCCCTGTAGGTTACATCTTTACCAAAAGGTTAGTTCTTTTCCTGCTTTTTTGTACCATGAGGCATGATAAGGTGCATCACCAGCTGTTGGCTAAGGGTGCCTTACCGATAAAAGATGCTCAATCTTTAGATCCAATAGCTTATTCAGATTTTATTTCTGAATTAGTAGCCTTACGGAAGAGGATATAAGCTCCATTGTATATACCCTCCACCTTTTGATTTGTTGTTTGTATATAATTTTATGTAAATATATGATGTATTTTTAACACAAATAGTAAAAATAAAGACTGACATTGCTCAAGCATTTATGCACGACTAGAAAATGGTTTTTCATGCCCTAGAGATATCTGAGGAGCACAAGGAAGCAATTCAAACCTGCCAGGATGTGGTTCCAAATTACTTTAATCAATGTAAATGGCCCAATGTGACCCACAACTCTCCTTGGATGAAATTGTAGAACCTCTAAAGGTAATCGGTGAAGATAACTCACTATCCATGTACATTTTATAATGTCGCAAGGAATTTCACAAGGCCTGATCTCTATAAAATATAGCCGAAAGCCTTAGGGAATCAGTCATGGTAGAGATGATTCACAAAGAGGATATAAAAATGATACCACAAAGAGGCAATCCTAAACAAATTTCAAGCTGAGCTGGTTCCCTATCACATTACCTAACATTTCATACAAGACTTTACTCAAGTCACTAACAATGAGGATTTAGTTGAACTGTTACAAAATCCCTCCCTGCCTGCAACTGTTCTAAGTATAGACTTTGGTCTCCCTACCATCTAGGTTACTCGAGTGCTAACACTCCCTTGAAAAGTTGGAGCCTTCCTATCTCACTACTTCCCTCCCTCTTCTACGTTTTTCTATATCTCTCTCGTTTCTATACTTTTAAAATCTCTTGCACATATTATATTATGGAGAGGGAAGTTCTCCTCGTTCAAGACATATCTAACACTTCAGGCTAGAACCAGGTCCTATTAGAACTCATTAGTGGGGCATAGACACCAAAACAAGTATATTGCATTCCCTATATCCTTATATTATATATGTACAGATGTAAGTCAACATAAAAATGCCTTCAAGCACTCTGTTCCTTTTCTTCCAAATGATCATTACTGGTCTAGCTTCCATAATGTAGAACAAATGGCAGTACTAGGCTACCAGCCAAACTTTGTTGATGATTTTGTTTTAAGAATCAGAACAAATGATTTTCATTTTTGGATTAGTCTCAGAATTTCAATAAATTTCTCGTTATAGGGACAAATTATACGACGGGATTCATTGAGAAATTAAATACGGTAATTGAAAATTGCAGTATCGAAGAAGACAGAATAAGGTTTACCAGTGTTACCAATGTTGAAAAAACCCAAGTAGATGTGTAAAGAACAATTTTTGTCACTATCATAGCTCAGAATTTTCTTTCTCCATGGAAACTATGCAAGCAAGCCTTTCATAAACCTGTTACAGTTTTAACAATTCCACTAATCAGCCATGGTCAAGAACAGGTTACAATGACCAGAATTCTTTTAAAGGATCTGATTCTCACCTTAGAGAGATCGAAATCAGTGGTTTTGATACCTTCATCAGAAAGTGGAAACTTATGAGGATTGCAATGATCCTACTCAATACTGACATCCTTTCCATGATGGGTAGTAATTATCCAAGCAAAATTTCATGGATAGCAAAGTTTCTATCAAAATCATCAGATGTGCTAAATTATAGCATACCCATAAAGTCTAAAACAAGCAAACAAACAAGGGATCAAACATACCTGCAATATCATTCTCTCTTTGTCATTTTCCACGTCAAGGTGGTTATCCCATCTTGACAGACCCAAATTTGATGTGTCGTACCTATACCAAGCATTTAATCATATGAAACTCTTAAGTTGTCTCAATATAGAAAATAACACTCTTTCCCATGAAGTCCTAATTTCCTAGTTTAAACCAGAATCAAATACAAATGCATACATCATAACAAGCTTGCCCACATTGATTATGACTGCTCTTGTACAATGCACAGATGGTAGTAATCATAGTGCTGATCTAGAATTTTGTAGTGCATTTCAAGAACAGTAAGGCAATTAGGGTGGCTTGTCAAAATATAGGCTTCCAAATCAAACCATGCAAAAAATGAGGGTATTTATACTATAAGTATAAACAAACCAGTAGTTCAATTCTGTCCCCTCTTTCTAGGACTTTTTCTATGTTTTCAACCATAACTGTGTGTACCTGGATTTTTAAGGGGGAAAGAATTATATCTCCTTACTTCACATAAATTGGAGAAGTCAAAGAAAAATCATATAAAGTTCTCAGTTTTCCAATTATGATGAATTTTATGTTCCAGCTTCTCAAATCGGCACAATAAATGAATCTACTTAAAATGTGCACATTAGCTAATGCTGTGTCTCCGTTCATATATTTTTCCTTCTTATTAGGATCCACTGGCCTATGAAAAACAGATTTTTTGTGAGAAATGTTTTACCGCAAAGTAATAGCATTAATTAGAGATACTTGATAAGACATTTAGAACCAAATCACATGTTAAGAGGGAAACTGTGAGAAAGCCATTACTTACAAAGGTTGGAAAAAGAAAAAGATTCTTCTGAACATATGCACTATCCACATGAATTCTACACAATAATTAGTGTTATGATTTTCAACTGACCAATTTCAAGGCAAAGATCACTAAGAGGTCAATGGGTTCAAGCCTGGTAGAGTCCGTCTGGGTTAGGAGTACATGTACTGCAGCAACACCTACCCTGGGTGCCATTCACAGAATGTGAAGAAGCACCTGTAGGGTTTCCCAGAAGACATTTTCCAATTTCCATGAAAAAAAAGAGGGCTGAAGCTAGCTGTCAACATAAGTGTCTCCACGTTGCTAATTCAAGGAGATTCCAAAATGAATATGAAGGGTAATTTTGCCATCACCCATGCAACTACTAAGGCTCCAGTCAATGCAGCTCAGATTCTCCTTAATATGTTAGGTCAAATTCAGCTTATGCACAATTATTGAGACTGCAACAACCCAGTTGATACTAATGCTATGGAAACAATCTATTTGAAGCCATTGTAGTTAAGCATTATAGATGCGGCCATTAAATCAATTGTTTGGTAAACATAATTTTGCTGCACTTGTTCTTGAAAGTCTACTTTGGGTGGTAAAAAGGGAAATTGTTTCATGTATATAAATCAGTGTTGCAATATCTTCAATTTGCCCGATTTTTCCAAGTTTTCAGGGTTAAGTTTATGCTTGTCAATATTTCCGATAAGTTTCTTTGTAGCCACTCAACCATAGATTCCCTGAAACAATATTTGCAACATTAATATAAATATATTTCAAGAAAGTTTGCGGAAGCTGTAGGTGAAATAATATTTGCAACATTAATATAAATATATTTCAAGAAAGTTTGCGGAAGCTGTAGGTGAAATAATATTTGCAACATTAATATAAATATATTTCAAGAAAGTTTGTGGAAGCTGTAGGTGTAACATTATTTTAAGAATTTTTGATGATCATGTCTTCAATGTAACTTAAAGTAGGTTGCCTGGTTGTTCATCCTTACATTTTGAAATAAAATGATATCTAACAGTGCCTTCAAGGAAAAACATATCTCTTTATCGCAATCAAGTAAATTAGTATGGCTTCAATCCAAAAAGATGCCAAAATGATGACCATGAGATCATGGAAGCTTAAAGCATGAATTGGATGTTTTTGTTCTAACTTCTAACTACTGCAATTTCTTGCTAAGAGCATAGGATAGTTTGCATAACGATCAACCTTATCTAGAATGTTGCCACAAAAGGTTGCAATTAATAAGATCCTTCAAGTATAGAAACATACAAGCAAAGGCTATGGAAAATCATTCAGTCAACAATTTCCACAAACTTACAAATAAAATCTAATTAGAGTTGCATCATAGTAATGATCACAACAGTCATATATTGATTTCTACACACAAGATATGAATCTATTATCTAGATACAGAATAAAAATGTCTCCTTCCAAACCAATCTGATGTGAGACAACCAAATCTCCAACTGATACACATTTGAACAAATGTTACCATTTTTCACTGTTGACTACACTCCTGAATAAAGCACTTCACTTGAATTCTTAAACTGCCAGATTTTTAGTTAATTTTTCCAAATTCAATTAGCAAAATACTAAACCCAATGTCAGATGCCCAACATATCGGGTTACTTCTAGCAAATAAATCTATTATAGAGATTTTCACTAAAAATTTCAATAGCATTAACAAATATTTCCATTTACCAAACAGCCTCAGTGGCAAACTTGAAGGAACCCAAGGGATAAATTCATAAAGAGAAGAAAGGAAGCACTTGCCTCATTCATTTCCCCCCTAACACGGGTTAAGGTGTCTGCATTAGGGTTGCTAGAGAAATATTCCATCTGCTGATGAAGAACTCTAGAAAATTCATCATTCATTGCATAAGCAAGTGCATTGTGAGCCACTCGGCCATATGTCTTCATAAATCTCATTTGAATATCCTCTAAATATGCAAATGGAATTCGTCCTGCATGAAAGCCACTGTTAGGAAGAAAGAATCGAACAATAACACAGGAAGAGGCCTGAATATGACAAATGCATTCTCAAACTATTAAGAATGTAAAAATGTAGCAATCCCAAACACAACACTAAGTGTAAAAGAATTATAGGATATGTATGTATGTATAGGGCACTAAGGCCGAGGGAGAACACCACATAAAGTTGAAAGAGCATATGGCCACCTGGCCTACAGAGGTCAGGCCAAATCTTCAAGCAATCATGAGAGCAGACTCTGTGATGGAACTGAAGTCTTGCAGCTGTGTCGAATCAAAATACTTATATCATGTACCCACATGTCAAAGAATGGATCAACAGGGAGTTCAAAATGCAGCAACGCCAACATCATCATGTGTCAGAGGTGTCAAAAAAGGTGTAAGTTGATGGTTGAGAGCAGTAAAATAAATGATACATCCCTGTCATTCTATTGATGATATTTCAGCATATGTTAGTTTTTCTATTATAAGCAGTAAACTTGTAGCACAAGCGATGCCTAATGAGCACGGTGTTTATTTTGAAAAAATTGTCAAAGGGTTGGGTTGTCATGATTTCCAATTGAAATGAGAAATTTGACAGACACTTGACAGACACACACAAAGGCACATACATTCCAAAACCCAATTTGTAATAGTGAAAAGGTAACTGGATAATACCTCTACCATCTCGACAACCCCACTCTCGTTGAACATTTTGGCAAGCCCTTCACTGTCCACAAGTTTCTGCATAACCTGTAAACATAAGCCTCTCCCATACACTACAGTATATACATATAATGCAAAATAATTTCCATTCATCCAAGAATGCCTTTAAAGGAAAAAAATTACAAGCTCAAGGAAAATACCCAATCTTCCAAAATTAAAATAAAGAGAAAGCACAATTCCATAATCATAGGAAGAATGAAAGCTCACCTTAAACACCTCTGGCCTTGTGCCTTCGATGCTAATTTCTTTGTCATTCCACTCCCCAGAGGACTCAAAAAACATGGATTTAAATACAGGGGAACGTGCTGCCAGAACAACTCTGTGGGCATGAAATTTTTCCCCTGATACATCAAATGTGACATCCGCATTTTCAACATCTTCAAGAAGTTCCCCAAATTGTTGACCCAAGTTTGATTCAGGGATGTGAATATAGTGCAATCTGGGGCCTTGAATAGCAGAAACCACAACCCAAACTCTCCTAAAGCAAGGGGATGGATCAGAAATCTCTCCTAAATCTGCATGTTCCTCTAAATCTGGAAGGGTGTCTTTGTAAATAAAGTCAAGGGATTCTCCACACAGAGGCAACTCAAGGGATTCTCCACGCAGTATTAACACAAAGGTCACACCAACTTAGGGTTCAAGGTAACCCTCGACACTCGACCAACTCCATGTTCAAGAGAGCAATCACCAAGACACATCGGAACAAGCCCTAAGTCCGTTATCTAAGTTATCTTCTTCAGGCCAGACCAATGTGGCTCGAGATCTACGTCTCTCCAACACATTGGCTTCGTCCTTCCACGCCAATTCCATGGACATGAAAGCATTAATTTTCAAGACTGTGCAGTTATGAAAGCAACAGTAGAGCTTACTATCCAATGGGGGATATTTCCCTATCTCAGCCCAACAGATACGAATATCAATCTCAACGCTTCAATATCCTTTACGTTGCAGCAAGTGTATCAAGGTTTCCTCCTTAGAAGGAGTAGTGTTTCAATTGAGGGAGGTTACAGTGGAGATGCAAAAAACTAAGAGCCTCACACAGAGATGCAAAAGTTGAGAACCTCACGCAAATCTCCAACTAGAATTCTTCGTTTCACGCAACAGTTGAGAGGGAATTCACCACCCTCACACAAAGGAGAGAACTCGATTCACTCAACAATGAAGAGGTGAGTGAAAAATGGTTGTTGTCAACAGACTGTTTTGCAAAGCATTGAGTCCGCATTCTTTTCTTCTGCAAAGTTACCTCCACCCTAACAAAAAGGAAAGAGCTCGATTCACTCAACAATGAAGAGAGGAGTGAAAATTGGTTGTTGTCAGCGCCGTCGCTTAAGCGACGCTTCCTAATGCGCCATCACTTAAGCGACGGTTATGAGAATAGTCGTCGCGTAACCGACGCTTCTGGCCACATTTACACAAAAAAATTGTATCCTTGTGATTTTTGGTAAGTTTAAAAAGAGAAATCCACGCACCATCGGATTTTTCCATCGGATTTTGGATCAAAATGTAGTAGTGTCTAGAACCTTCTTCTTTACAAGCATGTGGTAGATTTGACCCCATTTGAACTCAGGTTCAGCTCCAGTGACTGACGTTGTATCTTCATATATTATTTCCACCCTTGGTATGAGTGGAATTTCTGCATATGAATCATTGTCTACGATCCTATCCTTCTTTTTTCCCTTCTTCATCATGTTGTTGTTATACCAAAATCCTATCACCATCATGTGATAAGACATTTGACATACCTACTTGCCCTAGATCCCAGCTTCTGGAGTGGAAACTAAATGGTTTTTCATCAATCTTACATGAAAATTTCCAGCACCGCACATACCCCTTTATCTAGGAGCAGTACCCTTGTTCGCACCGCCCATCATCTGTTGCCCATAAGCGGTGCCACCGCCTGTCACCCATGGTCCATAGGCGGTTATTACCAGAACCGCTCTGTCATAGAAGGAGAAGCGTGGTACCCTAGGTAAAAAGGGAAAAAGAGAAGTTTCTCGAGGCTTCTTGATGATAAGCCTCGTGTCCTCCCTTATCCCTACTATTGTGGGTTGGTTGAGCTCGAGATCCCTCATTCTAGGATCTTAGAGGCCACCTCACCCACTAATTTCTCAACCTACTCTATCCATTAAAGCCCTATAAATATGAGCTCATAGCCATGGTTGAGGGGAGAACATTGAAGGTATTGTTATGCTGTTGGATTAATCCTTAGCCCAAGATCATTTGGAGAGAGTATAGAGAGCTAGAGTCAGAGTTTTTGGGGATGAGAATTTGGTTTCATGGAGATGCATGTCAACACTAAGGCTTGGTTGTAAACTTCTTCATATTCCTTTAATGCAAGTTGATTTTCTGTCCCATATATATTGTTGATGTTTGATTTCAGATATATGTTGCTAGATTCCTTAGTCACTAGCATAGATTAGTAGATCATATTTTGGTTGATTTGATCTATTTCGTGTTGATATTGATTGCAAATACACAGGTGGACTATCAAAGCCTTGTATTCCAGATATCTACAGCATCTAGGGAGAGTTATCAGCCTCTATGATCTATTTGTTCTGGATCTGAACCATTCAGACCAGTGGAACACCTTGCTATCCGTAGAAGGTGAAATATTCCAACTAACAAATATGGCGACTCCGCTGGGGAGTTGTATATCATTTTTTCTTATCTTCCTCAGTTTTCAACTCTTGTCTGAATCTAGGCTCCGTTTTCTTCAACTCTTTTTAGTCAGGTCTACTTTCTGACTTACATTATTTGGGTTTGAAATTTCCAAATCTGTTCAGATCTGAGTCATTTCAGTCTTTTATGCTCTGTTTCGATACTCAATTCAACAGTATTTGCCTTGATCTAGTATTTTTTTATCTGATCCATCGCTCTCTTTTTTGTTTTTTTTATCTATAGGGAACCGCATCCATGCTTTGAACAAGGAGCGGTGCCACTGCCTGAACAAAGTGAGCAGTAAGTGGTGCCACCACCTGTAACCTATTTTCCAGGAGCGGTGTTGTCTTGGAAATGCTCTGTCAGACACCTGCGAAGCGTGGTGCTATGTAGGCATCATCCCAAAACACTTTTTCCTCTATTTTCTTTGCAAAAATTTGGATTTTGATTGCTTTCAGTCTGGTTATCAGGCTTGTGTTACTGAATCTGATGTGTGTGGCTTGCTTATTTGATGGTTTAAGACTGATTTGAGTGGAATTTAAAAAGTTTGTTTAAGTCTTTTTTATTGTTCATCCGCTTCTATGCTTGATTGGTTGTGTTTGAAGAAGGATTTCTTGTTTTCTGAAAAGTTTGGGGTATTATTAAAATCTCTTTTTGTTGCATAAACTGAAAGAAGAACACTAGATTAGCTTCTAGATTTCATTTCTTACTTGCATAGTAAACTTATTTTTCCTTCCTTAAAAAAAGAAATGTTTTGACTGAGACTAGGACATCATTTTTTAGCGTTGGATGTGAGTTTTCTGATTGGCTTTGCAAGCTTTCAGGACCTTCATAATCTTCCGTCTCTCATGCATGTAGGACTGTCTTGATCAAAAATTTAAAAAAAATGGTAGTTTTAAGTTAGATTTGCTTATGTTTTTGAGAAAATTGAAAAGATAGAGTGCATTTGCATGTAGGTGTGCCCTTTGTTTTTCTTTTAGGAAAAGAGATCCTTACCCTTCTCATTTGCTTTCGAAAAGAAGAAATTAGTTTTGTAAAAGTGTTTGCTTGTCTTTGATTTGATGTTCATGACTGTTGTTTGGAAGTATTTTTGGTTTTGAAACAAAAAAGAAAACACTCTCTTCCCTCCTGTAAGTAGGCATACTGAACGGTAAAGTGAACATTTGCACGAGCATATTGCATGGTTTTACTTTTCTGTCAAAACATCATGCATTCACCTAACCATACAAGTTAAAATTAATGATAGTTATAGGTTAAAATTTACTTAGTAACTTGAATGATAGGTTAGAGACGTGTTCGGGCGTCGTTAAGCGTAGGAGCGGTCGTTATTTTGTCAGCATTACATTCTGGGACTCGTGCGGTTCTTCCACGTACCGTCGGTATATCGAACAGCCTTTCACATACCCTTGAGGTATATAGAAAGGTACTTCACGTACTCGATTGTATATCGGAAGGCCCCTTGTGTACGGTTATGCATTAGACAGCACTACTACCGATTCAAGCTCCCACGTACCTTGAGTATATCGGGAGACCTCATTGGGGTACCTTATCCATCTGAGAAAATCCCTTTGGCCATCTTGTTTGGATCCATACACCGAAAACAGCATTCAGGGAGATTACTACACACGTACCCTCGAGGTATATCGCGAGTGGCACCTTCTTGACAATCCTAGTGAGAGACCTGACTTTTGAACTCCTCCTGTCACTTTAAAGTCTACTTGTTTTGGCCTATAATTTATGTAGGGAAGTCTTTTGGCATGTTTTCTATATTTTCAGACCCTAGGTTAGATAGGAATTGTACAAACTGGCTGAGTTAAGGCAGTCCAGAAGAGTATGGGGCTTTCCACCTAATTTTATTCCTGGTTCAGGAGAAAATCCTATGGAAGCTATCGACCAAGGAGCTGCCACCACCTCCCATGTGGGAGATAATGTGGTTGCAGAAAGTGGAGTACCATATTCTTCACACTCGCCTCCCTTGGTCCAACAGCCTTCCCAGGGAGATTCATCATTCCATTCTCCCGTGGAAGGACGTGTTGATGATGTTGCTCACCCGTATTTTGGTCCCAATGCTGCATTTTGGGAAACCCCTGTAGGTAAAGACATTGCTTCATTTGGCACCCATGGAATCTCTTTTGAAATGGAAGAAGAACATAGGGAATATCGTGTTTCAATCCTCTGTGCAAAGGATATTGATAGGCAGATAGATGACATCTTAGGTCCAACACTACCAAGATCCACATCTGTTCCTAGGGGATATCGTTCACTTGCCGAATCTATAAGACCCATTGAACCGATTATAGATCGTCCGTTGACACCCTGCAATCCAGTTCAAGATACCACCCCTATCACCTCTCATGTTATTTCTATCCCTAATCTTCCCAGGTCTTCCGTACCAGAGATTCAACCTTCAATTCTTGTTTCGTCTACACCTTCTAGTGTCGGGGGGCAACCCCCGGCACAACCTACATTATCTAACACTGAAATTGTCGCTAGTCAAAGACAGACCTCTAACATAGATTCATCTACAATTTATGTCCCTCCCACCCATACTAATGTGGTAAATCCCCCATTCAGTTTAGGTCAGCCCTTGGGGGCACAACCTGTTATTGTTTCGTCTTCTAGAGGTTATGGTTATCAACCACCTGTAGGTACCATTAATTACCCACCCAATCCTACGGGAATTCCATACCCCGGTAGCACTTTTACGCCATGGGGGAAACCCAACTGGTCTTACATGCCAGCTATGGGGGGGATACCTATACATAATGCAGGAGATGTGGGAGGGCCCCCTTATGGAGGCCCTCCCCCTGGGGGACCTAATGGTCCCGGAGGATCTGGAAACTTTCCTCCTCATGGTCCTGGTGGTCCTAGTGGTCCTGGGGGACCTGGTGGCTTTCCTCCTTTTGGCTCTGGAGGGTCTGGTGTCCCTCCACCTAGTGGTTCCGGTGGCTCTGGAGGTTTACCACCTCCTGGAGGCTCTGGAGGGTCTAGCGATCTGCCTCCAGGTGGTCCCAATGGTCCTGGTGGTCCTGGTGGCCCTAGTGGTCCTCCCCCTAGAGGCCCTGGTGGTCCTAGTGGTCCTAATTCCAAAAATCAACCCCCTATGGGTGTATTTTCTGGTGGTTCTTCCTCCCAGCAACATGTTTATCAGTCTACCTACGGTCCTACTGGTAACTACACGCCATATCAATATTACCAGTACATGGAACCCAATAGACAGTTACCTTTCCTAGCAACTTTGGACTTTCCTGATTAGTCCAAGTTGATTAATGACCCCATTCGACACAATCCCTCATGACCTCCCATTCCGGTAAATTTGCCATCAGACATTCCGAAATTCGATGGAAAACAGGGAGACGATCCGAAGAACCATGTGATGACATTTCATTTGTGGTGTTCCTCGAACTCCCTCATGGATGAATCCATTTGGTTACGACTCTTTCAGCAAAATTTGACCGGTACGGCCGCAAAGTGGTATAATGAACTCCCACAACATTCGTTTGTGGATTTTGGCTCGTTGGCAACCGTGTTTCTTACACACTTTCAGCACTCCCTATTCGTTATGAAACGGGCACTAATCTTTTAACCTCTCTGAGACAGAACACCTCCACCCACATATCTGATCATATGCATGAGTGCAGAAGGTGGAGAAGGATTATTAAGGCCCCTATTCCAGATCAGTTGTTAGTTGATTGGTTCACTAAGTCCTTGTTGCCTCCTATTGCCCGAGATGTGGCCATGGGCGGTGCCATTACCGAAGAGCAGGCTATTAGTCAGGTTCAGTACCTAGACTTGGTCTATTCCCACTCTGGAACTCTTTATGACCTGATTCCTAAAGCTCCTCGCCCCAGCACTGACCCTGCCAAGCCACCAGTAGAAGTACCTGTTGATGGGGTTGTTGGTTCAATCCAATCCCCATTTGCAACGAAACCTTCCAAGCAAACCCAAAATACTACTCCTTCGACTCCTAAAGTTTCCACTGAGGTCAATTCTATTCAAAGTACTCAAACCTCGGGTAATAAAAAGAAAGGTAAAAATAGAAATAAAAAACCTGGAAACCAACAGGAGACCCCACGGCCAACCAATAATGACAACGACAAAGGGAAAAGGAAGGCTAAATATACCTATCTGTTATGCGGTGGTGACCATTTTTCAAAGGAGTGTCCCCATCACTAAGAAATCTCCCAGTTTCTGAAGTCTAATCCCGCAGCTGCAGTACTTACGGATCCCTTTCCCTCTCAACAACAACTGGCAGACCACATGTCTAACTAGGGTAACTCTAGTTCATCAGAAGAAATTCCTATGATGTCCTCAGATACCATCCATCTGCAAACTCGAAGCCAGAATTATGATAAACCCATAGATAAGAAAGAAGATCAATCTTCTTCAGGGAAAGCTCCCTCTACTAGTTCTCCAGAATCATCGTCTACTGTCCCTTTATCTATCGAGAAGCCTAATCTCGACATGATTTTGCGCCCACCAAAGAGTACTCTTCAAAAGATTGTCTTTAATCCCAATGCCCGAGCTTCTCAATTCTATAATGTGGTTGAAGATATCGCTCAGGCACCTTGTGCAATGTCTACCCTAGAAGTACTCCAAAGTTGCCCCACACAACGCAAGAACTTGTTGACAACTTTAGGAGCTATAGACTCAGATAACACAAAATTGATCCATTTCAACATTGAGAACTATAAACCTAGATTACCGCATAAACTTGCTTTTCAGATCATTACGAAAGTAGTGGGAAAGAAAGTCTTTCGAACGGTACTAGATCAAGGAGCTTCGACCTTGGTGTTATCTCTGACTTGTTGGAGAGATCTTGGCTCTCCCGAGCTTGTTACATCACCTATGACCCTTAAAGCCTTTGATGGATGGGGTTTTCAACCCCATGGTCTCATATCAGCCCTCGCGGTCGAGCTGGGGGACAAAACCATTTCTATCTAGGTAGAAGTGGTAGATGCCCCTTTATATTACAACCTCCTTCTAGGAAGGAATTGGTTCTATGCCATGATTGTTGTTGCTTCAACAGTATTTCGAATAGTCCAATTCCCACATCTAGGGAGAATTGTTACTATTGATCAGCTTGATTTCTGTACTCCGGATGTTACTACCTCCATAGCTAATAACATCCCCATGTTAGGCCAGTCCCCTCCTCCTTACCAGTTGATTGGGGTAGGTATGTTGAAGGATTCATCCCTTATGGGGATTTTTCCATCCACTCCTCCTCGCACAGATACCACGATAGTACATATGATCGCCTCATCTAATTATGAGCCTAAGGGCCAAAATGTTGTTGAGTCCACCTCGTTGAGTCCTCGTGAAGCTATGTATGACACCATTGAAACTTTTTCCGATGATCACACTGATGACCTTCATCTAGTGGCTTCAGATCCTTACCATTTACCGTACTGGTTAGAACCTTCTCTTCTGGTTCTAGATTATCTCTTTGAGACTTTTCCTTCCCACGAGCCCATTATAGAGATTATGAATTCGGATGAGCCTATTTGGGCAGATCACCATCATAGATCCATGTTCCTCCCCAATACCAATTCGGGTAGCCATGATTTTGCATCCTTGCTTCCTACTGATATTGTCAACGTTTCGCAAAGTCCTATATTGTTGCAAGATACAGATTCTGAAGCAAACCTTTGCAACATTACTCAGACGAACCCAATTGACATATCAGCCAAGCCTGATGTTATTGAGCACGTTCATGTTGGGCAGAACTGCTCCACAGATGAATCTGAAGCATATAAGGAACTTTTTAAGGAATTTTGTGATATTTTTTCTTGGTCTTATGAAGAGATGTCGGGGATTGACCCATCCATTGTGGTCCACAATATTAAAACTTATCCCACGGCCAAACCTATCAGGTAGAAACTTAGGCAAGTCCATCCTCGGAAGGCCGCAGCTATTAAAGCTGAGATTCAGAAATTTCTGAAAGCTGGTTTAATTTATCCTGTACCTCTAATGGAATGGGTATTGAATGTTGTCCCTGTCAATAAAAAATAGGGCACCATTAGAGTCTACATCGAATTTAGGGATCTAAATAAAGCTTGTCCCAAGGACAACTTTCCTTCCCCGCACATCGATCATATTATCGACAACTGTGCTGGAAGTGTCATCTTTTCATTTATGGATGGCTTCTCTGGCTTTAATCAGATTGAGATATTGCCCTCTGATCAGCATAAGATGGCATTCATTTTCCCATGGGGAACCTTTGCATATAATAAGTTACCTTTCGTCTTGAAAAATGTTAGCGCTATGTTCCAATGTGCGATGTCTTATGCGTTTCACAACATTAAACACATTGTTGAACCATACCTTGACGACCTCCCTACTCATTCACAGCGACGGGAGGACCACCCTAGTCATCTCAGAGACATATTCTTGAGATTCCTTCATTATAATATACGGCTCAATCTGCATAAATGTGTTTTTTGCGTTGAGACAGGACGTCTGCTTGGATTTTTGGTATCCAAAGATGGCATCCAGATCGATCCTTTGAAGATTGCCACTATTCTTAATCTACCAGCCCCAACCAACCTCCTTGAACTCCAAAGTTTGCAGGGGAAGGCAAACTTTCTCCGCCATTTCATGTGCAATTTCACAGAGAAAATGCACGGTTATATGCATCTCCTTAAGAAGAACACTCCATTCTTCTAGGATGACCAGGCCCAATGCGCCTTTGATAATCTTAAGCACGCTCTTACTCATTCACCCGTGATACACCCCCCAGATTATTCGAAGGACTTTCTCTCGTATATTGATACATCTGCTACTACCATCGCCATGGTTTTAGTGCGGGACAATCTCGACGGTCAGGAGCATGTGATTTATTACACCAGTAAGAACCTCATCGATCATGAAACCCATTATTCACATGTGGAGAAGTTAGCATTGGCCACGGTCATTGTTGTACAGAAGTTTCGTCACTACATCCTGCTTCGCACTATCACCGTATTGGCAAACCACAACCCGATGTATTACATTCTAACTCGTCAGGTACTTGGGGGCAAGTACTCCCATTGGATTTTCATCTTCAGGAGTTTGATCTAGAGTTTTCCAAGGCTACATCAAAGAAATCCTTGGTTTTTGCAGAGCTTATGTGTGATCTTCCCTGTGCTACAATGGAATCTGAGCCCAGTGATTCATTTTCGGATGAATTCCTGTTCCTAATTAGCACTACTGATCCTTGGTATGGATACTTGTTGATTTATCTCCAAACCCAATGTTTTCAGCCACATTTATCTCACGATGATTGTCACTGTATCCATCACCACGCAAAATACTATCTTATCTTGAATGATACCTTGTATAGACGTGGGATTGACTCCATTCTTTGACGCTGCCTCACCCATGAGGAGGTTGAACATGTGTTGAATGATCGCCACTCTAGAGCATGTGGCATTCATTTATCTGGGATGGCTACAGCCTAGAAAATCCTTTGCGCTGGCTATTTCTGGTATTCTATCTTCAAAGACTGCCATGAGGCTGTTCAAAAATGCCCACCCTGCCAACATTTTTATCCTAAAAAGTGCACCCACCCTGCTCTGCTTCACCCTGTCATTGTCATTGGCCCATTCTCCAAATGGGGGATTGACTTCATGCATTATAAGCCTACCTCAGCTGGGGGGGGGCATGGTTACATCATCGTAGCCGTGGATTATTTCACAAAATGGGCTGAGGCCATGCCTACATATGCAGAAGATGGTAAGACTGTCGCTCTCTTCTTGTTCAATCATATTATAGCTAGATTTTGATTCCCGCAATCCATCGTCACTGATCACGGATCTCATTTTCGTAATCAAATAATGGAGGAATTAAGTGCCAAGCTAGGTTTTCACCATGAAAACTCTACGCCGTATTATCTGCAAGCTAACGGTCAGGTAGAGGCCATTAACAAAGTTTTGAAAACTATGCTTCGTCAGATGGTTGGAGATCATAAATCCAATTGGCACCTCATCCTTTTCTCCGCTCTTTGGGCTTATAGGACTTCTATGAAAACAACTACTGGTTTCACGCCATTCCAGCTTGTCTATGGACTTGAACCTGTCTTGCCGATCCAATGCCAGATTCCATCTTTACAACTTGTCATTGAACTTCTCCCAGACACTTCTGCAGAGGAAGAGAGATTTATATACTTGAGTAACCTTGACGAGACTCGCAGAGATGTTGCCTTGGCTAATGAGGCACATAAGAAATGCATCAAGACGCAGTACGATAAATCTGTCCAACCTCGTGTTTTCAACGAGGGTGACCTAGTATTGACTTATGACCAGAGATATGACAAACTAGGGAAGGGTATGTTTGAGTCCATGTGGTATGGAGCCTTTCGTTATTTCCAATATGTTAGAGAAATGAGCCTATGCGTTGGTTGATTATGATGGAATCCCTTTGGGGAAACCTCGCAATGGGTTGTACCTGAAAAGGTACTATGCCTAGGTTTTCTTGGATAGTATCTTGTATATATGTATACTGATTAAATTTCAGTGTGCTTTTAGTATTTTCAAGATGGTTTTGAGTTTTAGTGTCCGTGTCTGCTTATACCATGTTTTGGTCATGCAGATGGATTTCTATGGCTTCGCTCATGGTGCTTGTCGCCACACCTTGAATCTAGCCTCGGCTGCTTGGGTTCTTTATTCCCCAGCTAAAGATTTGGTTAGTTCAGGAGCGATTTGTTTATGTCCCGCTACTAATAACATCACCGAGTATGAAGCAGTCATTGGTCTTCTGACTGAAGCTGCCTCCTAGGATGTTCGTGATCTAGTAGTCTTGATGCTCTCACAACTCGTGGTTTGTCATTTAAACCATGTTTACACCATTAGGAACCCGCTACTCCTCCGCCTCTTTCGGAAAGTACGTTTGTTAGAAAGAACGTTTGAAACTATTACTTATAGGCATATCCCTAGGGAACATAATGTAGTTGCTGATTCATTGGCTAATTACATCCTAGATTGGCATATTTCCCATTCATGACATTAAATAAAACATGATACATTGTAAATAAACATTTAAAGACACATAGAACTCATAGGAAAGCATTGTCCATTTGAAACATATAAACACCGTGTAAAAGTCTATATATATATATACAAAAAGGTTTTACAAAAAATAGGTCCCGAGACCTCATCTAAAGCATGTAGGATTTCAGGCAAAACCATCATACAAAATCCTGAAGCTGTCTGCTTTCAGTATATATGTCTCATACACTAATGGTGCTCATGATAGCACATCACTACTTGAGCCACCCTACGTAGTAGCTTGCTGAATCGGCTTGGTACTCCTGCTGTAGATCTCTGATATCTCATCGGGAGATCATCTATGTTAGCATTTGGGATGTCTAAAGTCAACCTCTCAAGGTTCTCCTCCAACTCCTCGGTGATATTATCACCCCATGGTATGAAATGAGCTCCTGCTCGCCTATCCAGTGGAGATGCTCCTCCATGCCTCGCTGCTCCAACATCTGCATGAGAACAAACAAGTCTCGTCACTTATCATAAAAAATATAAAACACAAAAAAATAAAAACATTGTCCATTTTAGGGTTTCTTGCTTCTTACTGACATCACCCCACTGCCCTCCAGGTGGGAGTGGTAGGTCGGGATCTCCTGTAAAATCTGTGCCTGCATAGGCATAGTCCTCGACCATGAGCATTTGATCCCACAGCGATCTGAAGAACGGATCACCGAACTTCACTCTACCCCTACCTGCTCCTGTGCAAGCCATGACCTGGACCCACCTCAGCATACGGGGGTCCCATGCTCTCAGACTCCAGAAAGTCACCTGGGGCCTCATTTGTGGAACCCACTCGAAGAAGAAGCAGGCTAAGATGGAACCAAAGCTGAACTACTTCAGCTCTCCCTGTCGACATTTAGTCAGTTGATCCTTGAATATTGGAAGTATAGCTTCCACCCAGTTGAACACTGGAGGTGCCATTGCCTCTAGGGCATACAGAATATGTTCCATAGAAGCCTGGTGCACACCCTGACTTCCTGCCACCCTCTGCATGGTGAACATAACGGTCTGTAGAGCCCTGTCTGCCACTGCCCTGATGGGGATTTTCTTCCCCGATGCACCTGTTCTTGGTACACATTGCCGATCTATGAGCTCTCTGGTAGTAACATCCCCACCACGGGAACCTGTCAGTGATATGGGGGCACCCCGTCTTGATAAGCCAGTCAGGAAGTAGATATCCTCTACCTCCACTATAAGTATATGTGCCCCCACCTCAAAATACTGATGTTTTGGATTCCACATCAACAATATGTGTTCCAGTAATCTCTCGTGGGACACCATGCTTGGGGTCTGAAAGAACTTCAGAAGTGCATAGTCCCAAAGTACATCAATGCAAACCGCACTTCTTTTAGTAGCAGCATCCTTGTTATCATGTGTTCTTTCCTTCCATATCACCATGTTTTGAGCCACCTACACCTGCCAAAAACAACAATGTTATGCATTAGGATCATCCTTAAGTCATTGCAAATCAAAAGAATGAGTATTTCCTGTCCATATCATTTGTTTAAGTTCTCCACAATCGACATCGCCTATGCCCCATTGGAGACAGGCGGTGGCACCGCCTGTCCACCATGTTCTTGGCGCGGTTCTCGGGTGGAATCGTGTATCCCGTAACGGGTAGCCGCGATGCCTGCATATTGAGTTTTAGGGCTTGCCACATAGGCCCAAAACCCCACCAGACCTCAAAATAGAAGCTATGAAATGAAATATTAGGGTCTTAGCTGTTACCTGAAATTGACGTGGCTGAAAACGGATGGTGGAAACTCCCAGTATCAGCTATGGAAGATCTGGCTAGAAAATGCTCCAAGTGCTCTCTGCTGGAGGTAAATAGTGAAATGTTTTGATTTTTTACTATTTACTCGACTTATATACACATTTTTTTGGTCTGACCTACTGTAGTTTTGATATAAAATCATGTTTTAGTCAAAGTCTATTTGTCGTAATCCCTAATGTTGGTCTTAAATGCATTTAACGCTTGTTTTTTAGTCATCCGTAGGATAAGGGAACTCTAGTAAAAGATTTGGGAAGTTTTTTTATGGCTTTTTCGTACTTTCACAAAATGGAAAAGGTCATCAAGCATTTATTAGGACACTTTGTCACGCTCGTTAAAATCTAGTATCAAAGTTTCGAGTCCAATTCAAGTTTCTTTCCAGGCTCATAAAATATAATGTTGTGTAAAGAAATGTCTTGGAGTCTTCTTTTTACCTCTTTTTCAGACTCCTTAAATATGAAAAGACCGTTGATTCCATTTCTGAATCTTTCCAGGCTCATAAAAATTGACATTGTGTAAAGAAACCTCATGGATTTCTCTTTAAACCCTTTTCAGGATCCTTAAACACGAAAAGATCGTCGAGCGATCTTGTCTTCTTCACGCTCATTAAAGTATTTGAAGAGTCGTCCGTCCGACGGTAGGTTATCTCTTTTTCGGTTCAGATAGGACTATTTACGAAAAAGGATCACACCAGCCAATCATGACTGGAAGAGTTCTCTAAGGTATGACTTTATACTTTTTCGAGCCTTAGAGACTAAATCATACAAAAAAGGACCCTTTGGAGTCTTCTTTCGATTTTGTCCAGACTCTCTAAACATGAACGATACCGAGTTTTCTTTCAGTGGACTCGTTAAAATTAAACATTGAGAGACCCGTCTTGGGAACAAACCCCTCCTCTCTTAGGTTCGTAAAACATATGAGTCTGGACTTGTCTTCTGACAAGCTATATCAAGTGTTTGTTACCCTCTTTGAACTCGTAAAACCAAAAAGAGGAACTCATCGATCATGATGGGGGAAATGGGAAGGGAATCATCTTGTAAATAATGTCAGTTGTTTGTCGTTACCTTTGAACATGGCACTTCTCTGCACAATCATGTCAGTCAATTAGGTATTCAGCTGATCTCCATGATGATCCGCTTTCATGAGTCATGTCAATCCTTTGAGTCTTTCAAAAGAATGCATTGTCCACTCTCGCATCATGTATCTGTCCTGTTTAGTCATGCTGCCAAGTTGTTTTGTCATGTCATCCAATGTTCAAAGGGGATTTGAAGAAGTCTTACTTCTGCAGTCTACACAGTCTTTGTGTCAGTATATTTGAGTCAAGCATATGGTTACTACATTCACATCATTCCAAAATTATGTTCCGAATTTCATGTTGTCGATGTGGGACTCATCATGGCCATCCTTCGACGAGACTCTTCCTGTCGACATCAGCTCATGATCCAGGAAATAGTCTTAGAAACAATGTTTAGTACCTTGAGATCTGTATGCCTTAATGACAAATTCTCTCGCTCTCGACATAGGTTCACATCATTGACCTTTGATGGATAGAATCGACTGGGTGTTCGACATCAGGACATCTATTCACTCAGTATATTGTACTAGAGTACCTTGGGAATCATTGACATTAATGGTGATCTCCCTCGCACTTGTTAACGGTTCACATCATTAACCAGTAATCAAGTGGTTTCTACCATGTTCGACTTCAAATCATTGTAATCACATGGATAGAATCGTACTCTGTGGAAGATGAGACGAAGACCCTGGGCATTTGTTTAAAAGCACTCATTGCTTTTCCCCAGGTTGCGATGGAGTTTTGTATATCTCGCATGGATCCACATTTGTATGGTCATGGCTATGCTCAAACTTGCATCTGTATGACATAGATCTATGTTGTATGTCTGGTAGCTATGTCCAAGTTTGATTCCTCTATCACATGGATCTACGCTGTATTCTAGTAGCCATGCTTATTTATTCCATTCATAGATCTACCTTGTATTGGTCTGCAACTATGAATTTGGTTATTTGTGTCTATGATTCAACATACTGATGTACTATAGATGCCTACTTGACGACATGCTCCGATCGAGCCAACATTTTCATCTCCTGGCGACGGCTTGTTCTCAAAGCTCTCATTTATCGTATCACTCTAAGACTCATGCTTTGGGGGGCATCCTGTTATACCAAAATCCTGTCACCATCATGTGATAAGACATTTGACATACCTACTTGCCCTAGATCCCAGCTTCTGGAGTGGAAACTAAATGGTTTTTCATCAATCTTACATGAAAATTTCCAGCACCGCACATACCCCTTTATCCAGGAGCGGTACCCTTGTTCGCACCGTCCATCATCTGTTTCCCATAAGCGGTGCCATCGCCTGTCAACCGTGGTCCATAGGCGGTTATTACCAGAACTGCTCTATCATAGAAGGAGAAGCGCGGTACCCTGGGTAAAAAGGGAAAAAGAGAAGCTTCTCGAGGCTTCTAGATGATAAGCCTCATGTCCTCCCTTATCCCTACTGTTGTGGGTTGGTTGAGCTCGAGATCCCTCATTCTAGGATCTTAGAGGCCACCTCACCCACTAATTTCTCAACCTACTCTATCCATTAAAGCCCTATAAATATGAGCTCATAGCCATGGTTGAGGGGAGAACATTGAAGGTATTGTTATGATGTTGGATTGATCCTTGGCCCAAGATCATTTGGAGAGAGCATAGAGAGCTAGAGTCGGAGTTTTTGGGGATGAGAATTTGGTTTCATGGAGATGCATGTCAACACTAAGGCTTGGTTGTAAAATTCTTCATATTCCTTTAATGCAAGTTGATTTTCTGTCCCATATATATTGTTGATGTTTGATTTCAGATATATGTTGCTAGATTCCTTAGTCACTAGCATAGATTAGTAGATCATATTCTGGTTGCTTTGATCTGTTTCGTGTTGAGCTTGATTGCAGGTACATAGGTGGACTATCAAAGCCTTGTATTCTAGATATCTACAGCGTCTAGGGGGAGTTATCATCCTCTGTTAT
Source organism: Pseudotsuga menziesii (assembly GCA_001517045.1). Classification (NCBI taxonomy): domain Eukaryota; kingdom Viridiplantae; phylum Streptophyta; class Pinopsida; order Pinales; family Pinaceae; genus Pseudotsuga; species Pseudotsuga menziesii. Next base: position 52,822 of record LPNX010490518.1, on the reverse strand, counting down.
CTATTTGTTCTGGATCTGAACCATTAAGACCAGTGGAACACCTTGTTGTCCGCAGGAGGTGAAATATTCCAGCTAACAGTTGTCTGGTACGAGCTGTGACTTCAATAACACAGAAAATATCTTAGTATTTACATCATCAAACAAACTCATGCACTCAAAAAATAACGATTTTGGCATCAGAACATTAATACATTGTGTAAACCATGCAAGAAACAAGTTTATCCATGTGTTATTTTACCACGTTCTCCTCGCCCATCGAAAACAAGAAAACAGTCGCGGCTCGGCAGGTCAAAAAAATCTGGTTAACAAACCCTTGTAACACGGGCGGGCTCAGCTAGGGCAGATTCTATGTGCTCTGAACAACCTGAAACCTTAACCCACTTCTTGCCCTCGGTCCCAGAAAAACTCTAAAAACCCCCAGGTAGCACAGCGGCAATGCCCTAGGTTCAAAACACCAAGATCAACATCCCTCGACGGGGAGATACAGTATAAAAGCCAGAACCTAAAAGGCTTGCTTGAAACAACAAACCCACATCTTCTTCTACCGCACAAAGGAGAGAACCAGGTCGGATCCATGACGGCGAAAAGATCAGGCCTTTGGATATTCATTGTTGGCTTTCAAGCTCGCGGGAAAAATGCCTCCAAATAAAAATGGTGAAGCTCCATGGGAGTAGGACTAGGCGGCCATGGCGAGGTTAAAACCTTTAAAGGAAAACGGCTTAAACCTAAAATGCAAGGGGTGGGATTTTTTTTTAAACCCAAAACAACCCACCTACCAACCTTTGCACGGTGTCTCAAAAACCGAAAGGTTGCAACTCACATCAAACCACCAATCAAAAAGAAGGCAAATGGAACCTACTTGGCAGGTGAAAGGCTTGACAATAGTCATGGATGCTCGGTCTAATGTGCCATGTGATCTCTAGATGGCGGTCTCACCAAATCATAACGGATGCTCCAAATGACATAAAAAATCGCAACTAATAGTATAAAATGCTTATGTTCAAACAAACAATGGTAAAAACCCCTTTTCATCGGCAAATATATAGATAACCACAGGTAAAACCATTTAAAGCTGTAGGTAAGGTTTTAAACCGCGCGCGCGAGGTCAAAATAGCATTAGTGCCAAAAAATAGAACATCAAACGATCAAACTAAGTCAAGTTGAAAACAACCCTGACAATGACGGCTCAAATACTCCAACACAACCACTACTATCGTCTCAAAACCTAACGAGACACCCGCCTTCTTTCGCGGCTTCAGCAGCTGAAACGGAATCAGAAGAAACATTGAATGATAGTCGTCATAGTGGCTCAAAGGTGACAATTCTCCTGATGAAGTGGGCTCAACTAAGGATTAGGAATTCAAGGAAGAGCAGTTCTCACCCTTGCAGCAAAGAAAAGAAAATTCATCTGATGCAGTGGGTCACAAAATCAAAGGTAAGGATCAAGCAGGAAAGGAGAAAAATGTCCGTCGTTGCGGCAGAGAGATAGAAGGTCGTCCAACACAGCGGGGTAGAAAAATCAGAAAAAGTTCTGACTTTCAACACAACATCCCACCCGCCATTGCGGCACGAACCTTAGGAAGCTTCCGAAGCAGCAGACAAAAATGACTCGATGGTGCTTAAGAAAATCCTCCATTGTAGGCAGTTTGAAGAACACAATTCATCCGTTGTTGCGGCTAGATTCTCAAAAAACCTCCGCTACTGCGGCTCCAAACAATAAAAACCATCCGCTATAGCGGGTTAAACATGAAGATTAATCCATTGCGGTGGATCAAAAGAAATTTTATGCCTTAGTGCAAAAAACCAATTCCCTGAATTTCCCCATGATAAAAAACAAGCCATGAATGTTGGGATTCATACTTCAAATGTCTAAGTAGCAAAACTAAAACTTTAAAGGGGGGTCCTAAAAAATGCAAAATCTTTTGGGGTAATAGTTGCAGCAACAACACCAGGTTGGGTATTTCATAGTGCTTACTTACTAGCCTACTGCACTGGCTATTAGCCGCTTTAATGATCTATTATTGGTTATTTAAGGAGTCGAGTGGATAATACTATTATTTATCCAGTCACCTCAGGACTCTTTTATATATATGGGCTTAAAGACACTATGGGTAATTTAATACATGTTAATATGTGCTTAAAGACTTCATGAACGCTTCGATTTACTATAGATATGGAAGCTGGAAATATTATAATGGAATATAGCTATCCCTATAAATATCCTCCAGCTAAATCCAAAGTCACTCATGACATACACCTGGCCTTAACCATCAGAAGTGTCATGCTTGCATGATGAAGAAAGCCCATGTACAATGAAATGTGTTTGTTGATTTGAACCTTGGAAGGGATATGAAACACTCCTACACTACCAACAAACCAAGAATTTGCCGACTTAAATCCCTATTTTGAGACAGTATCTTGTTTGGGCACCGTTGAACATAAATCTACCTATTTCAGAATGGAAAAATACTGTGGGATAATGGGCACTGAAATGCCCCCAGTCGAGTGACTTTTCTTATATAAATGCCTCATTTGGCACACAAGCAAATGCTTTGTTTAGAAAGAATGCCACCTTGCAGGTTACTGCCCTTCACCCTTCATGGCACCTTTAATTTCAATATACGAATTTCATTTTTCTCTGATATTTGTATGTTTAGTTAATTTTGAAGAACCTAGCTGTATATTCACATGCAGATAATTTAAGCATAGACTAAAGTTATTCTTTTGCAAAAAATGTAATCTAGGTATGCAAAAAATTTATGCATTCCTTATCTATCCCCTAAAATTATTAATCTTTTGGTCGAAGATTTAGAATAAAGCATGTATCATAGGGATCATTGTGTTGAACAATGTTCGTAGGTGGTAAAAATATGGAACCTTATATGGAATTATGTTTGAGTCATTCACAAGAAATTACTATGTCTGTGTGAAACAAATACAAGAAAAAAAATGAAAACCTAGAAAATATAAGAACTAAGGACTAATTTGTTTCTATCTCCCTTTCTAAGAAATGTTAAGAAATATATTTTTAGAAACATGAAGTGCCTTCTCGGCAAGCAAGAAAGGGTTTCGAAAAACTGTTAAGAAATAAAATTAAGAAATATTTAGAACTATTTACATACCTTTTTATATAAAACTCTGAATAAACAACCAAACGATAATGCAAACTACCAAGGTTGGACGTCAATGCCACTTCTGCTCACTACTTAGTGCAAATAAGAAATATGAACATGCCACTTCTTCTCACTACTGACTACAAATAACACCTCCAAACAGATAGTAACACCAAAAAAGAGCAATATGCAAATCCTGACTGCAAATAACACCTCCAAATAGATAATAACAACAAAGCAGAGCAATATGCAAATCTAGGTCGAAATGAATTTAGATAGCCTATAATAAAAACCACATAGCTGAAAGTTTAACCAGGATAGAAGGATCTAGATGTTTTCTCCAATTGATGCAACATTTATTATGAAATGACTTTATATGAAAATGCATTCAATATCAGCTAAATTATACTAAAGCTGACAGATTAGACTTGATAGAAGGGATAATCTTGACAGGTTCATTAAGTACCGTTGTCGGGTGTTATATCGTCTAGATTAATTCACCTAATATTTAATTATTAGCTGGGGTTGGTAGGATTAGAGTTGACACTAAATATATGTGAAGGTAGAGGGGTTCTTATGGTGTCGTGGAAATATTTTAACAAACAAAAGATCGAAAGATCTTTCAAAATGAAAAACCGAGTCAAACTCCTAATAATTCAACTATTAAAGGAATTAAACCGGAACAGAATAATAAACTAGATAATTGATCATTTCTTATAAATAAATAATTTTTAAACTGAAAAAGATATTATCAACAAATAACTTTTTAAATGGAAAACTAAGATGCAAGGAAGACCTAACTCATAAGCAAGTAGAAAACTTACTAAAGAAAACTTAATAAAAAGAAACAAGTAGAAAACTTAATAAAGAAAACTTAATAAAAAGAAACAAGTAGAAAACTTAATAAAAAGAAACAAGTAGAAAACTTAATAGGAATATCTTTGAATTATGTCCTGCAAGCCTCTTTCAGTAATCACACAATGTAAAAAGGAACAACCTAAAAACATGCTAAGGATAACACATATAACACTGAATTTTACATGCAAACGGATAAATCAATCCAAAGGCATGAACAAAAAACAATACATCAATAAAAAGAAATAAAAAACAAACTCAAGAAACAAAGCATAAAATAACTCAAAACATATTCAAGGTAAAAAGAAGTAAGGTAACTTTTAATAAATAACCTAAAACAATCCAAATTTAACTTTAATGTAAAATAGAACTATCATTTAACTATTACAGTCAAAGCATACTTCAAATATTAAAGAAATGGAATTGAAAACAATCTCAAAACACATTAAAAATGAAATGATGGGTTGAATGACAGACTGAACTGTAGGTCTGAAAGGGGTGGCTAAATGACAGTTTAAACAGGATGTACGAATGACAGTCTACACAGTTAAAATAACAGAAAATAACCTAAATGAGCTAATCTTCAGCTGAATTCATGCAGATGTAAATCTAATGCATAAAGGCAGGAAATAAACCTACTTATTAATCAAATTCGATAGTGAAATATACTTAAACAAATTCATGAAAATAAATCATTACATATTAATAAACAAACTGAAATTCAAATTTCATAACTTATAACGGAAAGCAAATAAACAGAACTGAATATATTTAAAAGCAATCTATTCTATCTGCTTGCAAATAAACTGAACAATAAATTGGAAATGAAATGGTTGAAAACAAATATGAAAGCAAACTATAAATGCAACTTACTATTTAACTTCATAAATAAAATTGCATTACAGGAAATAACAGTAATCTAATGAAAATAAACTAAACTAGCTATAACAGAAAGAAAAGAACAAAATTACACAAAAGAATGAACCTCTGGTTGATGAGGGGCCCTCTATGCAATCAGGGGTGGTGCCTGGCTAACGCTTACTCAAACACAATCATCAACAGCAAAGCATACAGCTCTTTATTAAAACGATGGAATAGAAATACAGAATTCTTCTCTTCAAAAACAATTGTCTAACAAATGAAATGATCAACTCTCTAACTCTGCATAAGGAGGTTTTTATATATAGTGTTTGCATGGATGAGCAAGTCGACCCTTTAGTGGTCGACTGCTCTCTAAGTTTAGTCAATTCATAAAGGCGTTTAACTAATCTAACTCCAGTGCACAGGACCATTCCTTCTTCAATGCGTGTCGGATCTCTTCATTGGACGGTGTAACGCACAGGCTCCCTCTTCATTGCAAACAGTTCTCTTCAGCGTGTGTGATGTGGTGCCAGCTCCTTCCTTAGCGCGGTTGGTGGAGTGATGTTGGATAAAGGAGAGTGCGCTAGCGATCCATCTAGAACATGAACCATTGCATCTTCAAACGCGTGGACTATTGGTGTGGTGTCGAACAGGGGCGGCATGATGGTGGATCATCTAGAAGTGAGCTTCTCCATCATCCGAACGTGTGGACAGCAGGTCGTTTTCAAAACTATTTCAATGTTTTAATTCCTGGAATTAATTATCAACAACGCGCAGTTTGGTTAACGATATGGACGGAAAGCTGAACAGCGAGTTGGATATGTTGGGCGCATATCTAGGATGAATGTGATGTATGTTTTCTAGTGCACTTAATAACTATGGTTTGCAGTAACAACATTTTAATGCCTGGAAACCTTGCCAACGAATATCGTGCAGTGAGCTAGATGATGAGCTAGACATGCTGTGCTCATGGCTAGCTGAATGCGTATTTGTTGTTAATTCATCCAAAAAGACTATATAACCTACAAACAAATATACATATAAATTAATAAATAAAATGCGCTTCAAACCATGTCAATTTTAATCAATAAAATCGTAAAATCATAATAATAAAAGGATTTTACATAAACCTTAAATACATTCATACCTAGGGTTGAATAATGATCTGTGTGACATAAAATATGCAAAATATGACAAAACATATGTTTAAATGAGTAATTTAACTACCAAAACTGATAACAAATCTAGGATCAAAAACCGTGTATTCATGATATAAGGGATTTAATATTGAGGTGTAACAACCAGTTTTAATTCATAATCCAACACTTGTTTCTCTACAACTACCTGTCGGATTTTCCCGTTCTCCACATAGTCTCCAACCATTATATTATTATTAGTAATTAAATAGATCGTAGATCTTGCTCTTTTGTTGTACATGCACTCAAGTTTTATGGACAAAATGTTGCATTTTGCGCATGTTCCCACACGGTTTCATCTGCTAGAAACTATTATTTTTGGAATCTACCAAAAGATATTGTAATATATTGTAATATATTGTAATAGATGGTGGATAGAATAGCTAATTTTCTAAATGCAACTTAATCGGTAAGAATAAATTGAACGACCCCTGGCAGACATGTATTGAAATGATCTATATGATCTTCCTATATTGTTCCGTTAAATAAATAATCCACTCTCCAAAGTAAAGACAATGTTGTTCCTTGAGAGCTCACTAAACAAGGTAAATCTCATGGAATTTATTTCACTCACGCGTCGACCTAACTCCCTCAACGCATGTGCGATGTTTCCAAGGCATTAGTACATATTAAATTATATGTAATGATTTATATCCATCCTAATGATTTAACAATAAGACATTAACCAATAAAATGCTATAAAAAATAGTTTTAATAAATAATAAAAATTACAATACAAAAATTACAAAGTTTAACTTTAGAATCAATGAAAATTCATTTCCAGTCAAAATGAACTAATATAAAGTCAATGCATTATCGAATGCATACTAACCTGCCAGCAGCAGGGATAATAAGATATATATGGCCTCTAATAAATGGATTGCATTTAAATACATAATGTTTAAAAAAACATGTAAAAACAACTCATTTGGAAATCTTTCAAGTTGTTATTGTTATTATTAATGATAATGGTTTGTTCACTCAGATTATAGTACAGCTCCTGGCTTCTTTCATAATAATATATTAAACTAGTAAATTTATACAGAAGAAACAAAAGAGAAAAGATGAGAAAAACAAACATGGTTAGTAAGAAATCCAAGTATAAATTATATAATAATACAATGTGTATTAGTGTTGAATAAATACATCAATCAATGCGGGATTATTCTTGGGCAGATGACCACTGACCACAGCGACTAGTTGGCGTTGCAATGACGACATGAATTGATCTTCGCAAATTTGCAGCCTCTACGTACAATTACAAATCTATTTTGATGGGAAAATTAAAGACTCACCCTTCCTTTGAAACATTGAAGTTAAGTTAGCTTTTCATTGTGGATGGGTAAAATAAAAAAAATAGAATTTTTTTTACGGGTAAAATTTCTTTATACTTCTAGTGACACCCTCGGAATGAACATGACTTTTTCTCCAAGAATATTGTTCTTCTGTTTTCGTTGATTATAGGTTTTGCATGGACTGGTGAATCGGCTTGAAGCTCTTTGGATCTTTCTACATGAGCTCTATGAGATCTGGGTGGCTCGACCCTTCTCGATAATATTGTTGATCATATTTATTGGGGTTTCGAATATTCACTACTCTAAGAGTTTCCGCCATGGCAGATGGAGGGGGTTCCTCCCCTCCCCCTGAACTCACCGCTTTTAGGAGACTGGTAGAATCAAGCAGCAAGAGGAAGCTCAGTCAAATTCAGCAAACATTTGTCAGGAAATTAGACAACATTCCTTTGGTGGATGTACCTGCGGGACAACCTTACCGAATAGCCATGAATATTGCAAATAGGGGTCTTATTGGCTATTTTACTGGTCTTTGGCCATCTCCCAAAGCAATCGATGGGTGGTTTCAAAGAAACTGGAAGCCCCTTATCTCAAAAGGCATATGCAACAATTTTATAGGTAAAGGATACGACGTTTTTCTCTTTGAAAATTCAGAAGATGGAGATTTAATTTTCAGAAACGGGCCATATTTCATGGGCCCTCAAGGGATTTACCTGAACAAGTGGACTCTAGACTTTGATTTGAATCAAGATGTTCCTTCTATTGTTCCTGTATGGGTTAGACTGCCACATCTTCCTCTTCATTGTTGGAACTTGGAGTCACTAAAAGCTATAGGAAATACTTTGGGGAAGTATATTGATATGGATGAAAGAAGAGATCAATATACTTATGCCCGAATATGTGTTGAAGTGGATTTGGATGTAGGGATTCCTGAAGCAATTAATTTGATAGTAGCAGATTGGTCACATGTGCAGGAGCTTGATTACGAGCAATTTCCCTTTAAGTGAAGACATTTCCATGGATATGGGCACTTTGCCAGATCATGCAAGAAGAAAGCTAAGGAAGAAGCTTCCAAAGAGAAGGGAGACCAGTGGACACGAGTTCAAAAAAATAAGTACAGCAAAGCAAGGAAAAAAATCAAAAGGAAAAATAGGATAATTAGGGATGGGTAGTAATCCCTCCGGACAAAAACAGAATGAAATTGGAGCAACTATGAAGGAAATAACAACACAAAACAATTTTGTTGCGTTGAGCAATTCAGAAGAACAAGTGCCTCCAGTTCTTGAAGAGGGAGAAGTTCCTTGATCTCAAGATCAGATACAAGAAGTAAATAAAGAATCAGTTGAGTCAAACCTTGGTTCTCCTGCTAATAGGCAATATCCCACCTATGCAGAAATGGGAAAAAAAAAGAAATCTATGGATACTTTTGGCTCATCTGAAGAAGAATCTCTAGAGAGAACTTCAAAAAAAGGTCATAAATCTCTCAAGGAGGTTCGACAGGAAGAATATGAACACCTAAAGATGCAAGGAAGTCAAGCTACAATCGAGATGTCAATTGTTGGGAATACTCGGCCTAAACCTTCAAAAGGAGCCCCTCTTCCTATTGTCACTAACAAATAATGAATATTGTCTCTTGGAATTGCAGGGGGTTGGAAAATTCTTCGAAAGTTTAAGTTGTTAAAGACCTCTTAAGAATGGCTTCTCCCGATATTCTTCTGCTCCAAAAGACAAAAGTAGAGGAGGCTTGTCTTCTTTCCTTAAGCAAAAAGAATTGGAAAAAGGATGCAGGGATGGATGTGAGTGCACGGGGTTCATCTGGTGGACTTGCAACCCTATGGATAGAAGAACTCTTCTCATTGGAAAAATCATTTAAGAAGCATCATTGGATATTTACAAAGCTATGGCATACTCAAAGTAAAATATCCCTTGATATTTTTAATCTATACGTTCCTGACAATTTTCAGAGAAAAGAGAATGATGGATTTCTCTGGAAAATTTTCTTGCTACAAGCGCTCTTTCAAATATAATTGTAGCTAGTTATTTAAATATTACATTGGATCGAAAAGAGAAAAAAGGTGGAGTATGTGGGAGAGATCCCATGCATAAAACGGTGGAGAACCTCATCTTTATTTGGTATTTGATTGATTTTAAACCAAAAAGAGGTCGATACACATGGTCTAATAATCGTGTAGGAGCAACCAATATATCATCCGGGTTGGATCGATTTCTGGTACATAGTTCTTTTTTAATGGAAAAAAAAAATCATCTGCTTCGGTACTTTTCCCAAACTCACTTCAGACCATAAACCAATTTTGCTGCAGCTTTAGGATGAAGAAGATCTCGGCCCCATACCCTTTCGGTTCAGTCCTTTGTGGATTGACAGAGATGGTTTTTTACCCATTATAACTAAGGTGTGGAGCATCCCAGTCACTAGGTCACCAAATTTTGTTTGGGAGAGGAAATTAAAAAACACCAAAGATGCGTTAAAGGATTGGATAAAGCAATCTCTTAAAAATCCAACCAGCGATAGAAAAGAGGCCTTGGAAAAACTTAAGGAGATTCAACTGAAAATGGAAGAAATAGAGATCACCTCTGCCATGCTGGAAAAAGAACAAAAAGCCTAGTTTAACTCTTGTCGAGCATTTAGGCAGGAAGAGTAATTTTGGAGATTGAAGTCTCGAAGTTTATGGTTGGATTCGAGAGATCGATTACCTCTTTTTTCATAAGCATTATAGAGCCAGACTCTCGCATAACCATATATCGGAAATCTCCTCTTTGACTAGTGAATCTTGTAAAGGAATTTCTCAAATTAAAAAATTTGTTGAAGCTCACTTTCAAAAATTGTATAGAGAGGGTGGTTCTATCAATTTAGATTTAACTTCATAATTTCTTTCTAACATCCCTAGTTTGGTGAGTACAGAGGAAAATAGTGAGTTAATGAATCCCTTTACAGAGGAAGAGATCATAGATGTTATATGGTCTATGGAATCGGATAAAGCTGACAGATTCTTCTTTCATTTTTATAGAGTTTGCTGGTCAGTAATCAGAAAATATCTACTAAGGATGATCAAAGCTTTTTAGTTAAAAGCTAAAGTTGGTGGATGTACCAACTCCACCTTCCTAGCTTTAATTTCTATAGAAGTTAAACCAATTACTTTTGATCGATTCAGAACTATTTCACTTTGTAATGCATCTTATAAAATCTTATCTAAACTCTTAGCTAATAGGCTAAAACCTCTGCTTGGGAAGCTGATCTCACCTCTTCAAGGTGTATTTGTAAAAGGGCGACACATTTTGGACAACGTGATCCAAGTTTTGGAAGCCATGCATTCCAGTTTTCACAAAAAGGAGAAGGGCATGTTAATAAAACTTGACATGGAAAATGCTTTTGATAGGGTAAAGCTATCCTTTATTTACAAAGTTATTAGTTCATTTGGTTTCAGTTCTGCATTTATAAATCTGATAAAATATTATATTGACAAACCTTGGATAGCACCATTAGCAAATGGCATACCAGCAAAGTTTTTTCAAGCATACAGGGGTCTTCAATAGGGTTGTCCGTTCTCACCATTTTTATATATTCTAATGGCAGATACTTTGAGTAGAAAGCTAACTGCAGGAAAAAATGATGGGATTATCTCGGGTATCTAGTCAGCAAGTGGAGTAGAATCTATCAACCATGCTCTTTTTTTGGATGATACACTACTTTTGGGAGGGGCTTCGCTGAGGTTGGAAAGAATCTTCAAAGAAATTATGGAACACTTTCGTATCATTTCAGGGGATCTCGTCAACAACTGGAATATTGTTGTGTATGGATGGGATGTATATCCCTCGTCAATGGCAACTATTTCTCAAATTTTAAGCTTTGATGGTTTTGACTCCTGGAACAAGGTTAAGTATTTGGGTCTTCCTCTAACCCTAGGAAAAAGAAACCGTTCTCTTTGGCTGGAAATTATTAGCAAGTTAAAAGGAAATATTGCCTCATGGGGATTTCATTGTCTCACGAAGGATGGGAAGCTTATTTTGATCAAGTCAATTCTCTCAACTCTTCCATTTTATCAATCCTCTCTCCTTCTGGCTCCAAAATCAATTATGGATCAGATATCCAAGTTGATCATAGATTTCCTTTGGAGAGGTGGTAAATCAAATCAAATCCGAATGCATTTGGTTAATTGGGACATTGTTAAAAGACCTGTTATAGATGGTGGATTGCAAATCAGAGACCCAGGATTGACTAATCTTGCTATGGGAGGCAAGCTGTTGTGGTAGCTCTTCTCTAACAAAAAACACTTGGTTAGTCAAATTTTTTGGAAAAAATACCTCAAAGGAGGAACTCTAAGGAATTTACAGGTCACAAATATTCCTAAAGGAACTATTACTTGGAATTTATGCAGAAGAGGATTTGATCTCTTTGCTCAGCATCTTTATCGCATACCCAGAAATGGTAGGAAAACATTTTTGTGGGATGACAAAATAAAAGGCAATGCACCATTAAATTCTGATTCAACACTTGTAAAGATCAAGGCCTAGTGGGTTGATGAACATTTTCTACGGCTCTCTGATATCACTTCTTGGGACAGCAATAGAAATTGGTCAGCATGGGCACTTCCAGCACTTCCAGATCATGGACATCCTCTACTCACTATTCAATTCAATTCATTGTTGGTTAATTTTTCTGTTTTAGCTCCATCCATATTACAAACAACGATGCGTGGGGTTAGGGTCCTTCTGGAATATACATGACTGCTCTCGACTATGAGTCTCTCCAACCCAATTCGAATTATGTTCACAGCAACTCTTTCTAGACAACAATGCGGCAATTACCCAGTATTCATAAAGTTTATTTTTTTATCTGGACTCTCATGCATTAGAAAGTTTTAACAAGTGAAAACTTGTTAAAAAGAGGATTTTTTGGACCATTCAGGTGTTTTTTTTGTAAACAGGTTGAAGAAACTTCAGAGCACATTTTTGTTGGCTGTGATTTTGCTCATAAATTTTGGGCGCACCTCTTGAGTGGGTTGTCAGCCTCAGTTCCTTCAAATTTTGAACCTATCAGTATATTTGCAAACTAGCAATCCATGTATCCAAGAATTCCTTTAACAAGTCATGAATGGAGAAAAATTTGGCAAGCCATTCCAAAATTCTTGTGGTGGAAAATTTGGTTCGCAAGAAATGACTTGATTTTCAATAGTAAAGATACGAAACCAAAACTTGTAGCAATAAAAGACAAGGCTCTGCCATTGGAAGTTGTTGGAAATAATCAAATTGATGTCACTAAATTCAAAGATGAGCACAAGTGTCTTGGACTGTTACAGGTGGACAAAAACCATATGGGCACTGGAAGGCCTATTACTAAACCTTTTTGGTAGGTAAAACTTTCGGAAAAATATTTTTCAGATTGGTGGCAAAGGAAAAATAAAGTCTCAATCTTCTTTGATGGTGTGTCAAAGGGAAATCTGAGGAATGCTGTAGTACGTGGTTTTATTTTCTATCCGGGAGGAGGGCTACAAAGCAGTTTTAGTCAAGGACTAGGGAAACTTCCTAATAATGAAGCATAATTATTTGTTCTTCTAAAATCATATTTTTTATCAATAAAAAAAATAAACAATGAAAAACCATATTCGTTTTTGTGAGAAAAAAAATCTTTATACTTCTGGGACAGGCTAAACCCATTTGGAAGGGTTGGGATGGGTTAAAGTTTGACCGTTGGTGATGACTCTCATATCCCAACAAAAGGAAGAGGTTCTATTAAAATCCAACATGGATAGTTCAGAAATGTACTCTATGTGCCCTCCCTTGCAGCAAATTTGTTATCTGTATATCAGATGACTCACACTGGCTCACCAAAGCAAGTGGTATTTGGCCCTGACTCAATAGAGATCATGGATATGTCAACTGGGAATATTATAGCAAAAGGTATTGCAAACCATGCCTCCAAGGCATATGCATTCTCACATTTCATGCCATACTTAGATCCAGTATAATCACAGCTTCCATTCGAAGCAGATAAAGGTATTAAAACTCCTTTTATTCCATTTGTAAATACAGGTTTATTGTCTAAGATTTCAGATTCAGATTCAGAATAAGAGGAAGACCAGCATGATTTTGATATTGAGGATGTAAATATAGATCCAACATCTATTTCATCTCAGCAGCCTAAATGGGCTCAGTAACTCATTAAAGCAGCTAGGGATGTTGTTGGGGATTGAGATGATAAAAGAAGAACGAGGTCCCAGTATCATAAAGAGTATGTTGCACTGTCCCACACAAATCCACTTCTCCCTAAGAGGTGCTTCATGATGTTGGGATCAGATCCTCAAACATTCAAAGAATATTTCCATGATCCAAGGTGGCAAGCAACTATGGGTGAGGAATTTGATTCACTACAAGACAAGAAAACTTGGGAACTTGTCTCCTTACCTCCATGAAGGAAACTAGTTTAGTGCAAATGGGTCTACAAGACCAAGATAGCCTCTGATGGAACCACAAAAAAGTACAAGGCTCGGTTGATGGCCAAAGGATACTCACATGTTCAAGGATTGGACTATAATGAGACATTCACTCCAGTAGCAAGAATGGACTCCATCAGACTTGTCTTGGGAGTTGCAGCTTCAAAGAGATGGGAGGTACATCACATGGATGTGAAAAGTTCCTTCCTCCATGGTGACTTGAACGAAGAGATTTACATGAAACAACCTGAGGGGTACACTGAGGATCCTTCCTTAGTTTGCAAACTAAGGAAATCACTCTATGGGCTCAAACAATCCCTAAGGGCATGGTATTCCAAAATGGATGCCTTCCTCATATCCCAGAAATTTGAAATATGCAAATCAGATTGCAATGTTTACATGCAGAAGAAATAGCGATCCTTGCTATTGATTGTGTTGTATGTGGATGAATTGCTCATTACTAGTAGCTCTACTGCTGGATTGAGAAACATTAAGTCATATTTGAACAAAGCATTTGCTATGACTGATATAGGACTGTTAAGATAGTTCATTGGTCTCGAAGTAAGTCAAAAGACTTTGGGAATCATGATCTCACAATCCAAATACTCATTAGACATGTTCAAAAGATTCCATATGGAATACTATAAGGAAACCCCTTTTCCCTTCCTTTCTAGAATTAGGCTAGAGGAAGGTGTCTCTACACCAATGGTAGACAACACTCTTTTCAGACAGCTCATTCAGATCCTTCTATATCTCACACATTTGAGACCAGACATATCCTATGTTGTGATTGTTGTTATCAGGTACATGCAGGAGCCACATGATTTGCATTGGAAGGAAAAAGAGCGTATCTTGCACTATGTGCAAGGTACTAGTGATTATGGGATCCATTATGAAGTTGATGCACAGCTTGATCTCATAGGATTCACAAATTCAGACTGGGATGGAGATGGGAATGATAGAAAATATACTTCAGGATTTGTGTTTATGTTGGGATCTGAGCCAATTTGTCGGCCCAGTATAAGCAAGCAGCACTTGCACTCTCTTCAGCAGAAGCAGAGTATATGGGTGATGTAAATGCGGTTATTCAGGTAGTTTGATTGCATGGCATCTTGACATAGTTTGAGATTCACTCTTCACCTTTAGTGGACATTTATTGTGACAACCATAGTACCATAAAAATATCCAGTGACCCAGTACAGAAGCTGTGGACGAAGCACATTGAGGTTCACATGCATTATATTCAGGAACTAGTGCATGAAAAAACTATCACACTGCATTATTGTCCTACAGAGGAGTAGATTGCAGATATCTTTAGCAAGTCCTTCACAGAAAAGATATTTGTCTTTCTCAGATATTTTCTTGGTGTAAAGGCTTGATTCATTGTTCATGTTCCTGCTTTTTTTGGGGGGGGGCGAGTTCCCATGAGGTTTTCCTTATTTTCCTTAGTTTATTAAGCAGTTTTATTTTTCATTAGATTGTATGGGTGACTTTTGGCCTAGTTTTCAGGGCCCCAAGTCAGGATTAAGGGGGGGTGTTAGGATTATATAATCCTCCCTTGTCTATATATAGTCTATTTTATCATATTGTCTAGCATAGGGAGACATTTTTACTATACTGGAGTATGGGGAACACATATAGAGGTTAAATTCCACTTATTGCATGTACATGCATGAGTTTAGGTGCCTTTGAGACCAATTCCTACATTATAGGAGCCACTATGAGTGCCACAAGGAGCCTCCATCAATTGGACATGGCTGGTAAGCAGTTTTGATGAGTTAGTCTCCAATTACATTCAATTAGATCACTCTTAGTTAGTCTAGTTCCAGTTTTGCACGGCTTCATGGGGAGGTGGCGCCTTTTTACACCTACCTCATCAGCTTAACTAATTTAACTATTTTAACTAATTGTCGAACTGATTTTGACATCCGTAGTTAAACTAGTGACTCCAATGCAGTGATTTAGACACTCCTAGTTAGATTTTTAGTAGCTTGAGTTGGTAGATTCGAATCCTATCCACATGATTTGAATTCTCCTTGTTGTAACATTGTTGTATTACTGCTGAATTAATGAAGATTAATGTTGTAATTTACTCATCAATTCTTATCAGATTTGTCTGAAATTTGTCTTGTTTAGTGTACATTGTTCTTGTTATTCCACTTCACAATTCACCTCTCAATTGCTCTCATTTTCTTGTGGATAAATGGTTCAATAATTTAACACTCTTTTCATGTCTTCATCCATGGGTTTGTCCACATTTATTAACAAGATAGTTGATGTATTTATTTCACCCAACCTTGAATGTCGATGGATTAAATGATCACATGAAATAATGGATGAATGTTGTTAATATATGAGGTTGACCCATTAAGTATTTGATGAATGCTTAAAATTTGTTGTTGGAATTTGTTGCAGCTGCAATTGTTTTCCCAAATTTTCAAAATTTTGGACCCTCCTCTTAATTTTTATCTTGCCTAGAATCATCTGGATCCATGAACTCTGTTTTTGTTTTCCCTCTGCTACAAATTTGGACTGTTTTGAGGTTAACTGTCTTCATGCTTTTCGGAAAATTGCTTATGTCTGAAACTACTTTGAGTGTGGAATTTGGAGTTTGGTTTTAAATATTTCCCTTTGATCTGTGATTTCTTTCTTTCTTCTCGAAAGCCTATTTCTCATTTTCTCCACTGTTTCAGGGGTGAAACAAACTTTCCGCGCTGCCCAGCCGAAGTAACAATTTTAGTTTGATTGTTCAGAGGCCATTTAAACAACGTATCGGAGCCATATTTCCTTATGGAGCCTCCGTTGCGGAAGCTGAACGATGAGTGTTCTGCGGGATAGTATTGACTTCTCTGATGGCATGTTGTTATTGTTTTGACTTGTTTGCATTATCAGAGGTTGGTCGAAGTTTGAGTCGGGGTTGTTTGATCTTTCTGAAGCCATTGTTTTGGAAGTGATACAAGCTTTTGGACCGTTGCACGACCTTAATTTCCGAACACTTAACATTTTCACATTGTTTTTGCGTTGTAGAGAAAAGTTTATGACTTTGATCGAAGGATGTCGTCTGATTGTTTTCCGCCATTGCTGCTCCTGAGCGAACTAAGTGTCTACCATATAACTGCTTCGCTCGCCAATGCTGTGTCTAGGTTTCATTGATATGTCTTTGGGCCGTGGGGTTCGTAGTCTTTTCATCTTCTGCCATTGCGGCTGTGTAATGCACTAACCTCCTGATGTTGATGTCCTTCCGTTCATTGATAGGGAGCTTGTATGCCCGATGCTTTGGCATTTAGTTCTTCTGACTCTGATAGACTTAACGGTCCCATGAAAATCGTTGTCCATTTGAAAGCCGTCGTTGTGGCTGTAAGTAAGACTATCCGGCCGATGTTTAAATGGTTCAAGCCACCGATAAGGTTTTTTCCCGCCGTCTTGTGAAGTTTTTAACCCTTGTGTGGGCGGCGGTGTTTTTTTATTCTTTTTAAGGTTTTCACAATGAGGGCGCAGTACAGGGCCTCATTTTGATGATCAGTTTTGTTGTTAGTATAGTTTAAGTTTATTGAAAAAATGTAATCCTAATTAATGATGAATTTGGTTTGACTGCAGACGGACTCAAAAGTTTTTTCAGATTACTACTGCGAGAAGACGTAGCTAAAGGATAAAGCTAAGGAAAGTTGGCTGAAAAGCGATAAGCAGAGTTTTTTTTCTGAAATCAACGTGATCTCAAGAAGGACAAATAAAAGACGAGGCAAAATCGATGGCAACAAAATTCCAGGCTTGGAAGGGGTCCGTCAGTTACCGAGTTGATCCCGTTTTATGAAGTACTCATAAGCAGAAATCTGAAATGTAACACATTATATGAATCATGAGTACTCACGAAAAAGACAAAATTGTGAGATTAAACGGTTTTTGGGGATCCCAAAGGTTAGACGGCAGGGGAAGCCTAAGGGTTTCGTTGTTTTTGTATAAAGAGTGGAAAGTTAGAGAGGATAGGGACTTTTTTCCAGTTAGATTGGAAGACATATTGTAAGAAGAACTATTTCCTTTTGCAATAAATAATTACAGTTTTCCTATTGGAGAAAGCTTGGTGGAATGTTCAAATGTTATGCTATGGATTTGTTGAAGAGGAACTATTTTGTTTTTAGCTTTGTGTCCATTAACTGTGAGATCGTTCTAACTCTTTGAACCTATGTTCTTGTATGAATGATCTCTGGTTTGTTTTATGAAAATTTCCACTGTGAGTAATGAATGTTGTTCATAGACAATTGGCTATATGGTTGTTCAAATATCTTTAAATGTTCATGTGTTTGAAAGAAGTATCGGCTATCTGTGATTTCTTTTTTATAATGCATGCACAAAATACATTACTCATTAATAAGTGACAATCTTGCTCCCTAGGGATAGGTTAGGTAGTTAGTTTTAATTTCTTGCTGTGTGTGTGATTTAGATGCAAGAGAGCCTAAGACAAGAGGTAAGAACCTGCACATCACATTGTGAACACTCCTTGCATTCTCAATCAATCCGCATTTTAGATAGGCATTTGCATGTCATACTTAAAACTAAAAATACAAAAATATATACGGTGGACTGGGCCGTAACTGGTAAAACCTTTTATTTTTGTTACTTGACCTACGGCAGCCGGACCGCAAACCGGACGGATTCCCTACACCAAGTAGTCACGGGATAGTTGGGAACATTGACTAGGGAGAATCCCTTGCTGTTGTTGCCTGTGAATTTCCAGGCCTCAACAGTTTCTGGTGCTAGAAGGAGGGCCGCCAGTGCATGGCTGGCCGAGGAAACTTGTCTTCTCGAAATAACCCCACCAGTGATAATTTTGAAAGCAGTATGTGTCCTGATCCAAATACTCAGGAGAATAGGGAACATCTGTTTGTTGTGGAAAACCAAGTGATAAATGATATGAGGAGACACACATGGGCCTATGTAAAGAGTATTGGAGGATTACCCATCATCCCTGATTTACCCCAAAGAGAATACAAGAAGAAAGACCGTCCCATCTTGGAAGATTCAGTGTTGGTTGGAGACTTGGAAGAGTTAGTAGAAGGAGCATTACAGGAGGTTGTTCAGCCTTTGAATCAAGTAGGCCCAAACACACCTTATCGTTCACCTGTGCGGACTCCTGTGCCTTCACCACCTCACTCTCCACCCAGACTCATGGCAGGTGTAAATGCAAACCAGCCTAACCCACCAAATCCACCACCGGCTTGGAAAGCCAAATCACCCTTGAACCTAACACCTCCGTTGCATGACTTACCTCAGGCTTTGAGAAGTTGCTACCTAATTTTGATCCCAATGAGAAGATTGTAGTAGATGACCACTTGCAAAGTTTCTATTTGGAAATAGAAGGATTAAGGGATGGGGAATATGAGGATGTTGTTTGTAGACTTTTCCCACATACCCTTAAAGGATCAGTAGCATCCTGGTACTTTGGTTTGCCTACAAACTCTATCCCAGATTGGGATACCTTTGAAAGGATTTTTTGAAGCAAATATGCAGCCCAAAAGATGCATGCAGCACTGATGAAAGGTCTGGGTGCTTTAAAAAAGGAAATTAATGAGAAGGTACACAATTTCACTCAAAGATTTTCAGCTTACCTCAAGAACTTCTCTGCAACTAATAAGCCTTATGATAAAGTTCTAATTGAGTATTATACCTCAGCTTTAGGCCCTGACTTGGCTATGTTCGTGAAAGCTCAAGTTAAGCCTACATTAGCTGAGACTTATGAAGAAGCAGAAAGAGTAGAGGCTGAAAAGGAAAGTATAGAGGATTATCCCGAGCAATCTGGAGAAAAAACTTCCGAGAAAAGAACCTTAACGCTATCCAAACCTAGAGAGGAGCAATCACATGATTTTGACAGAATGTTAAAGATGATGCAAAATCTCTCCAATAGAATAATAGATTTGGAGAAGGAAAAAGAAGCTCAGAAAGCTTATAAGCTGTATTACAAAAAAAGGGAAGATAACAACCAATGCAAGACCCCTCCACACGGTTCAGCATCAATGAATCTGACAGAGGTAGGGATGGACAATTTCTACACTTTTCACCAACAACCCCATTTTGAAAGGAATTGTCCTCAATGGTTAAATTCAATGACATTGGTAATGAATCAGCTCTTGGACTCTAAATTGACTGAGGACAGTGATGAAGGGGAAAAAGGTAATAAGAACATGGAAAAACAAGAAAATGATACCATGTTTTTATGGGATTGTGTCTCGCTGTTTGATATAGAAAAAAGTACTCTTAAACCTAAGAACATACCAACGACAACAAAAGACATGCATTTGGTAAATAAAGGCATTACAATAATCTCAAAAATTAAGAAGTTGCAAGAGAATGTCAGGAAATGGAAAAAGAACAAGGTTGAAGACAAAGTACCCAAAATTACCATTATCAACCAAGATACGGAGCAGATCAACAAGCCTGATAAACCTATGGAAGAACAAGTAGGTGTTAACAAAGAAAATACTAAAAAGCATGAAGATCCAGAAGAAGAGATGCCCACTGAAAACCAACCTGTGGAGGAAGAGGTCGAATCAATTGGGGAAGAGGAAGCTAGAACCCCACCTTTCCTTTTGACTCTGGAACTGCTGAATCATAAGGTGCATAATTGTTTGGTAGATTATGTATCATCAGTGAATGTTATGCCACTCATAGTTTGCAAAAAAAATAATGGGCAGCCAAAACCTACTGCTTGGGAAGTCACCCAACTAGACAGAACTAATGTCAAAGTAGTGGGAGAAATGGAGAATGTTCTCATTCGTTTATCTACAAATAACAAGATATGTCAATTTATTGATATTGTGGTGGCTGACATACCAGATGGATATGGACTTATTCTGAACCGTGACTGCTCCGCAAGGTTAAAGGGGTATTTTGCTTCAGATTGATCACATTTATGGTTTCCTCATAAGGGGGTCCCAAATCGAATCAAATTTTTAAGGGAACCTTACATGAAGCACACTATCACTAAGTTGGAAGAAGGAAATGAATCTGCTAATTCTGTTTTGGGGAATTATCTTACGGAGCTTGAACTAAGATATCATGCATTAGAAGAGGCCAGCAATATGACTAACACTCAGCCTGATCTCCTTCAATTTTCACAGGCTGATGGGAGTGATTGTAAATTGGTAGATATGGTTTCGGTTTCAAAAATAGCAGAATTAGACCATGGTTAGGTATCTCATGTTTGCAATCCATCCCAACCCTTTGACTCATAAGTTGGAATATTTACAGGGGTGGGCACAATTTTATTTTTTTCTTTTGATTTGATGACCTCGTACATAAATAATTTGATGTTGTTTTACCTTGATTCACCGCTTTTATTTCTGGTTATTTTGGTTTGTTTTTGAATAAAAGAGGCAAACTTTTGGTTGCATGGAAAGCATCAAGGTTCTTGATTAACTACAATCTTTGGGATAAGGCTGTGCGTTCATTTTGAAATGATAGAATTTCTTCTAGTAGGTAGTTTCCTAAATGGCTATGCACTCATTGAAGTCCTGCTTAAACCCTGAAAATAACTCAGAATTAAGAGGTCTGGAATACTATTTTGAGGCTCCATCCATTTCACATCTAAAATGTCCTAGGGAGTAATAGCAAAAGACCCACGGAAAGGAAGCAAGGTAAACAGTTTATTATATATAAATGATCCCATGCCATGATTTCAAAAGCCTAAAGGCTGTTAAGAGTCAAAACTCCTAAAAGAAGCAATACATATCAAATCAAAGTATCAGAAATATGAATATAAATATGCTAAAATTTCTTCTCCGTCCGTGAGCTGAAAAGTAAATACATCTCTCACACAAAAGGACACTATGGATGGAAGAGCCTGAATAAAAATTCAGAAAGACAAAGTAGATGGAGGAATCATAAGAGCAAAAGTTCAAAAGGGCACAAAATTTCAAGTGGCATGGGAAAGGGGAACAAATGAATAGCTCTGTTTGACATGTGTTACGATCCTGTGGTGTCCAAGCTAGAAACTACCCACAGACAGAGGTAAAATAAAACTCACCTACTAAACCTCAGAAGAGTTATCCAGACTTTAAATATTTTGTGTTTCCCTTCCCAAGAATGGACTAACATCAATGTTTTAAATGCATGTGTTTGCCATCTTAGGAATACAAGTATCTAGAAGAATTCAACTTATGAGCTTGATGATTAAACAGTCTTTTACTGGGAAGAATTTGATTCAGAAATCTAGGGTTCACCAGGTAGTCGCCAATTGTTGCAGCTACAACTGTTTTCCCAAATTTTCGAAATTTTGGACCCTTCTCTTAATTTTTATCTTACCTAGAATCGTCTGGATCCATGAACTCTGTTTTTGTTTTCCCTCTGCTACAAATTTGGACTGTTTTGAGGTTAACTGTCCTCATGCTTTTCAGAAAATTGCTTATGTCTGAAACTGCTTTGAGTGTGGAATTTGGAGTTTGGTTTTAAAGATTGCCCTTTGATCTGTGATTTCTTTCTTTCTTCTTGGAAGCCTATTTCTCATTTTCGCCACTTTTTCGGGGGTGAAACAAACTTTCAGTGCTGCCCATCCGAAGTAACAATTTTAGTTTGATTGTTCGGAGGCCATTTAAACAACGTATCGGAGCCATATTTCCTTATGGAGCCTCTTTTGCGGAAGTTGAACGATGAGTGTTCCCCAGGATAGTCTTGACTTCTCCAATGGTGTGTTTTTATTGTTTTGACTTGTTTGCATTATCGGAGGTTGGTCAAAGTTTGAGTCGGGGTTGTTTGATCTTTGTGAAGCTGTTGTTTTGGAAGTGATACAAGATTTTGGACCACTGCATGACCTTAAGTTCCAAACACTTAACATTTTCACATTTTTTCTGCGCTGTAGAGGAAAGTTTATGACTTTGATCGAAGGCTGTAGTCTGATTTTTTTCCGCCATTGCAGCTCCCGAGTGAACTAAGTGTCCGCCATATAACTGCTCCGCTCACCGATGCTGTGTCTAGGTTTCACCGATATTTCTTTGGGCCGCGGGGTCCGTAGTCTTTTCATCTTCCGCCATTGCGGCTGCGTAATGCACTAACCTCCCGACATTGATGTCCTTTCGTTCGCCGATGGGGAGCTTGTCCACCCGATGCTTTGGCATTTAGTTCTTCCAACTCCGATAGACTTAACGGTCCTATGGAACTCGTTGTCTGTTTGAAAGCCGCTGTTGTGGCTGTAAGTAAGACTATCCTGCCGATGTTTAAATGGTTCAAGCCGCCGATAAGGTTTTGCCCCGTCGTCTTGTGAAGTTTTTAACCCCTGTGTGTGTGGCGGTGTTTTTTTATTCTTGTTAAGGTTTTCATGATGAGGGCGCAGTACAGGGCCTCATTTTGATGATCAGTTTTGTTGTTAGTATAGTTTAATTTTATTGAAAAAATGCAATCCTAATTAATGATGAATTTGGTTTGACTGCAAACGGACTCAGAAGTTTTTTCAGATTACTGCTGCGAGAAGACGTAGCTAAAGGATAAAGCTGAGGAAAGTTGGATGAAAAGTGATAAGCAGATTTTTTTTCTAAAATTAACGTGATCTCAAGAAGGACAAATAAAAGACAAGGCAAAATCGATGGCAACAAAAGTCCAAGCTTGGAAGGGGTCCGTCAGTTACCGAGTTGATCCTGTTTTATGAAGTACTAATAAGCAGAAATCCGAAATGTAACGCATTATATGAATCATGAGTACTCACGGAAAAGACAAAATTGTGAGATTAAACGGTTTTTGGGGAGCCCAAAGGTCAAATGGTAGGGGAAGCCCAAGGGTTTTGTTGTTTTTGTATAAAGAGTGGAAAGTTAGAGAGGATAGGGACTTTTTCCCAGTTAGATTGGAAGACATATTGTAAGAAGAACTATTTCCTTTTGCAATAAATAATTACAGTTTGCCTGTTGGAGAAAGCTTGGTGGAATGTTCAAATGTTATGCTATGGATTTGTTGAAGAGGAACTATTTCATTTTCAGCTTTGTGTCCATTAACTGTGAGATCGTTCTAACTCTTTGAACCTATGTTCTTGTATGAATGATCTCTGGTTTGTTTTATGAAAATTTCCACTATGAGTAATGAATGTTGTTCATAGACAATTGGCTATCTGTTTGTTCAAATATCTTTAAATGTTCATGTGTTTGAAAGAAGTATCGGCTATCTGTGATTTCTTTTTTATAATGCATGCACAAAATACATTACTCATTAATAAGTGGCAATATTGATCCCTAGGGAGAGGTTAGGTAGTTAGTTTTAATTTCTTGTTGTGTGTGTGATTTAGATGCAAGAGAGCCTAAGACGAGAGGTAAGAACCTGCGCATCACATTGTGAACACTCCTTGCATTCTCAATCAATCTGCATTTTAGATAGGCATTTGCATGTCATACTTAAAACTAAAAATACAAAAATATATACGGTGGACCGGGCCGCAACCAGTAAAACCTTTTATTTTTGTTACTTGACCTACGGTAGCTGGACCGCAAACCAGACAGATTCCCTACACCAAACAATCACGGGCTAGTTGGGAACGTTGACTGGGGAGAATCCTTTACTGTTGTTGCCCCTGTGAATTTCCAGTCCTCAACAGAAGTTAAGCTCTTCATCCACAACTAACATTAATAACTCATATATATCATGTTGATACATTAAATGTTGGGTGATTTTGATACCTCATATCTACAAAAATAATCATGATAGGTTGAGCTATGTTCATGGTTGGATTAAATTTTTAAGAAAATAATAAAAAAGTTTAATGCAATAATCATAAGAGATGTTTTAATGTAATAGTTATATATAGAATAACAATTCTTCTTCTTCTTCTTATTATTAAGAATAATAAGGCATTAACAAAGTTCAACATGTTAGAAAGAAAATTATATTGAAAATAAACATGGTTATAATTGCTCTTTGTGAGGTAGCGTTAATGTTGTTGAAATTGCTAATCCATGAGCATCTGCTCCTAATGCAATCATACCATGTGGACTAATCCAAATACAGATTGCTTCTCATTGATGTCTTCTCTACATTATTTTCATGTAAAGAATCAAATAAGTTTCCTAAATGTATACAAAATTTAAGTCTTCCTAATGCAATCGTACCATGTGGACTAATCCAAATACATATTGTTTCTTGTTAATGTCTTCTCTACATTGTTTTCATGCAACGAATCAAATAAGATTCCTCAAAGCATACAAAAGTCGAGTCTTGTTCTGGAGTGTACTAATTTCTTCTCAATTTTCATCATTTTTTAATTCTTCATGGTAGATGATACACATTGATGTGATCTTCTAAGTATCGAGCAAAACTGCGGAGTTGAGAAATGGTCTACCCGCCCTAATTTGATCTTCTATGGAACTAAACATTTATAGGATTCTTGGAGAGAAACTATTCTATCTTGATTTCCCATATGAATTGTACTTTAAGATCGAATTGTACTAGTGAGATTATTCTTTGGAACACAAATCATCTAATTTTATTGATGTTGATATATTGGTTGGTTAGGGAGTCGACTCTTACGATTAAGATGACAATAAGGTATCTGTGTATCTGGTGCCTTATTCTTAAAACTTTTGTCTTCGGATACTTCTAATGACTTATTATTTGATAATATTTTGATTGGATCTATATCGGTTTCCTTCTCCAACATCTTGATTTTTACATGTGATGACTTATTTATTTCCATGAGATAGGTCATTGTTTCCTTATCGATCCTTGATGCTTTACCAGTGGGTTGTAATAGATTTTTTTGTATCGACTTCTTATCACTTTTTAACTTCTTTATTTGGGATAATAAACTTTGGTTATGGTTTCTTTAGTGAGAAATATCTTCATCTTATTAACGACAACCTTTTCAAATTCCTTTTGCATCTGTTGTACTAACTTCTGATTATCTTTAGAGATCACCTTTTAGACATATTTGAAGTCTTGTAATGATGAAGCTTCCTTCTGAATTTGAATTCATTCTAACATTGTGCAATGTTATCTTCGTCATCTGATAGGAGAAGGACAAAAATTCTTTCTTCGTGTTTAGGACTAAAGTTCCCAAAGATTCCATCCATGATGAACTCGAAATTATGTCAATGTGTATTGACTTCTAATTTTCTCAAGAGGTCACCTTTGAGATTTTTTTTCCTTGGAAAAAAAGCATAATTTTATTCATTTTGGAGAGAAACAAAATTACATGTTGTAGATATGCATTCCTGTATATTATGAAGATTAAAACTGTGAGCAAGTTCACAAAGAAAAAACAAATACTGTGGAGGAATGTACCATTAAACATGGCATATACCACATCTTTAGGCCCCCATAGTAACCACATAACAACAATAATAACTGAACTGTCTAAGAACAGCCCATAATCATTACGAAAACAAAGATCAGCCCTGTAAAATCCCACTGCATAAAAAAGCATGGACAACCTGAGACACCTGTGGGTCCAATGCATTAGTCTATCCAACATAGCACATACATTCATCGACAAAAACATATTCCATAATAGGTATGAACAATCATATCCATTGACTGTCCCAACTGAAATATCAGCTTCAAAAATCAGCATATATAAGAAAACCATGGAAAAACCAGCAAAAGTCTACCTCCGTCTGCCCTGCAGGTATATAAGCATCGTAGATAAAGAAAACCATCTAGGATATAACAGTCATATCCGTTGACTGTCCATCAAAAAATAGTAGTTCAGAGTATCATTTATCATAAAGTAGAAAAGATTATAAACCAGTAGCATCAATAAAAGTACGATGGTAATATTCCAAACAGTTTTCCCCTGGCCATAATCCAATAGGAGCCCTTCTTTCGAAGCCTTGTCTGCTTTGCATTTGTTTTCCCTATAAACATGTTCGCAATTAAAAATAGTAAATGTTTCAATAATTTCATGTACTGATAATAGAATATTCTCAAGTCTCGAGTCTCTGCATAATTGAATCCTCTTGATCCAGTTAATCACATTTAGTGAATCACCAAAAACCTGAATATTTTGGCATCTTTTCTCAGCTACAAAAATGGGGAGTAATTTCAGACTAAGTAGTTCTGCTACTGTTATAGCGGATTTTACCACTCCAAGTGAATCACACTTATATGGCCTTTCCCCTATCCCTCTGCAGACTCCTTAGACCCCTTGGACCATTTTTTGTCCTTTGATGTTTCCTTAACCATCCCTAAAAACATGTGAAAAATGATACACGCGACTTTTAAACCCTTAATCGCGTGTATACGCAGGTTTGACCCCTAAAACCGCATACATCAGGATGTGTGCATAATCCAAATCCTTTTGGATTTTTCCTTGACATGGATCCAAATCACTTGACTCCTGGCCTTCCCTATGCCTTGAGATTGCTCGGATTCGACCTTTCATTACCCCTTTGAAAAGCTATATAAGGAACTCTATGGTACATTGAAGGCATATGAGAGAATTGAGAGCAAAGAAACTATAGTCCATTGTTGCCGAAACTTATGCTTGAGTATGCATCCCTTTGTCCCTTGGAGCACTGTTGTGTTTTTCCCAAGCTTTCCTTTTGCTTGTGATCTTGCTATCGATAGATGGAGGATTGAGGTGGTGGAGGCCCAAGTGGGGGATTCAGTTTCTCCGATTCGCAAACGTGCTGATAGAGGTTGTATCCATTGTAATCTCTGATTTTATATTAATAGAAATATATTTTCCTATCCAATAATGTATGTTTGAATGAATATTTTATCCATGGATGTTTTCAAATGCTTATACATCATTGATTATATATGCTAGAATAGATCTAACACCAATATATATAGTATGCTTGTATTGTTTACTTGTTGTTGAGGAAGTAATCTATCAATTCAAGCTGAAGTTGGAAAGCTCAATGGGGATCTACTTCAACCGTCCGGAATAAGGTACAAGGTCTGATCCTTTAGTGTTAGATATTTAATTTCTATTGCATATTGGAAAAGATTGATTTCTGGAGTCAAGTTGTATGTTGTGGTACCCCAAGCCATAGGAATTTCTCTCCGTAATAGCTACATTGTTGCTTCCTTCACCAAGACCAGCCAACAATTCAAACGAGTGATTCTCTAATAAGAAGAGAATTCCACCCCCCCGCCCCCCCCCCACACAAATTGTTTTGAGAAGCCCCAAGGGGAGGATGTGTCAATATTTAGTGCCAGAACCTCCCTCTGATTTTTTATCTGGAAATGTGGAGGGAGAGCCTGAGCAAACCCACACGTTAGACTAGCAATAATGGAAGGAGTGGACGCTTTCCCTTTAAAGATCAAATTATTTCTTGCTAACCATACACCCCAGGTGACAAGTAAAGGAAGAGCCGACATGATGTCTGAAGTTTCAAGCTTCTTCCAGTTCTCCCAAGACAGCATAGTAGTTACCCCTTCCCATCTACATTCCAAACCCAACCCCAAAAGCTTCACACATTCCTTCCAAACTTCCACACAATAGGAGCAATTCAAAAATAGGTGAGTCACCGTCTCTTCTTTAGCCATACATAAAGTGCAGCAACCCTGTCCCTAGAACCCCCTTTTTGTATATTATCCCATGTGGGAACCTTGTTTTCTAGTACACACCATAGAAAAAGTCTAGTTTTTGGAGGGCTATGTATCTTCCACAATTTCTTCCACCGCCATTTTGCCTCTCGCACCCTACCAAGCTCACTGAGATTTTGATATCCAGCTTTTGGGGTGTATTTCCCTCCTGGTTCCGAGTCCCAAATAATCACATCATCTCTATCCCATAGTTGTACTTGTGAATGGTTCAAAACCCCAATGTAGTGTGCCAGCTCCACGTCTTCATAATCATTCAAACCTAAAGAGTTGGCCCTTCTCCAAGACTGGGACCAGCGAGATTCCTGTACATGTGCTGCTAAGTGTGCAAGTGTAATAATATCTCATTGTCTCAAAGAGAGTACCAAGTTTTCGAACAACTTGTGTTGGTTGTTGCATCCCACCCATGGATCGACCCCAATACTCATATTCCTACCATCCCCAATGTTCCAAGCCAAACTGTCACCAATAATATCAAAAGACTTGACAATAACCTTCCCTATAACAGAGCCACCAGAATGTGTTTTGTTACCATTCCTAATCCAGTCCTCCACTGAGTTGGGAGCAATATACTTCTGAGTCACTACCCGAGACCACAAACTTTTCGATCTCAGAAGCCTCCAACCTCCCTTCACTACCAAATCCTTAGAGAAAAGAAATATTTTTTTAAGTCCTGACCGGCCCCCAACCCCTTTGGCACTGCAATCCTCTTCCATCCAACCCAGAGGGTCACCCAAACATCATTTTTCCCACTCCAAAGGAACCTAAAACAAATCCTGCGAGCCTCCTCCAATATGCCAATTGGAATCTAAGCCAGATACATCCAATAAACAAGGATAGCTTCCAAAAAAACCTTTACCAATACCAGCCTCCCTACTCTAGAAAGCCATTTGTGACTCCACACTTTTAGGCGCTTCTCCAACTTTTCCAGTAGCCAAAACCAATCCCTCTTCTGATAATCATTTGGTTTTAAGAAAAACCCCAAATACTTGATACCTCCTTCAATTTCTTCAAGTCTGTAAGGAAAAGTATCAGCCAGGTATCTAGACTCCTCATCACCAAGCCTGTGAATAGACAGAGTAGACTTTTCAGCATTTATTTCCATTCCATTTGCTAATGCAAAAAGGGTCAAACTCACTGAAATAGCATCAACATCTCCACTTCAACCTGAACAAAAAACCAGAACATCATCCGCAAACAATAAGTGTGTAATCTGCAGCAAGGGAGAGACCTTAATACCATGTAGATCACCATTCCTTTTCTCCTCCCTTAAGGACCTGCTCAAGCCTTCAGCCACCAGAAGAAATAAAAGTGGTGAAAGTGGGCATCCTTGCCGAAGTCCTCTTTCAGCATTAAAGAAGGGAGAAGCCACCCCATTAATCAATACTAAAAAGGATACCATTGTAATACAGCTCATGGTCCACCCGATAAATGAAATACCAAAACCAAGGTGAGTTAGGAGCATGCGAAGATATAACCAGCTTACCTTGTCGTAAGATTTAGAGAGATCGATTTTGAGCATAGATCCTTTAATATTTTTGGCTTTCATGCTATGTAGACCCTCCTATGCAACACCAATGGCTTCATGGATCTGTCGTCCCTCCAGAAAACCAACTGTTTAGCCGTGATGTGATCAGATAATATATTCTTTAATCTGCAGGAAATCACTTTTGAGATCACTTTGTATACACAATTACACAGTGATATCAGTCTGAACTCATTCAATGAATGAGGATTGTCAACTTTAGGGATCATAGCAATAAAGGTCGCATTAAAACTGGTTGGGATTCTACCAGTGATACGAGATTCCTCCACCATCCTCGGTAGATCCCCCCCAAAAAAAAGTTCATATAATTCACTAAAGAATTCGATGTTCCGCCCATCAGGGCCTGGACTCTTATCCTTCTGAAAACTTCACAAAATGACGTTGAGCTCCTCTTTCGTGACTTCCTCCATCAGTGCCAAATTATCCTCCTCCTCCACAAAGCGTAGAAAGTACTGAGAAATTTTAATAACCTCTGCAATGGACGCCCTAATAGGAGCACGATACAGCCTCTGAAAATGTTCCACCCCTGTCCTCGCCATACCATCAAAGGTATCATGATTAATGCCCTGATCATCTGTTAATATCCAGATGGTATTTGATGCTTTCCTGCCCCTCGTGTATGCATGATAAAACTTGGAATTGTCATCCCCGCATGCCAGCCAAATCGCTTGACTCTTTAAATGCCAAGTCTCCTCCCTTTCCAGTAAAATAGTGCTCCTTCTCCCCTCCAAACGAGTCAGAGCTATTTTCTCCATCAAGTTCAGCATACCACCCCCATCTTTATCCAATTTCTCGGTGATTTCCTTCTCTATCCAATTAAGTTCCTGATCTTCCCTACATTGCTTCTCAACAGCCCAACCCTTAATCGAGGCCTTGATCCTTTGAATATTTGTTGCAAATTGAAAAGATGTTGTAAGACCACTATCAGGATTAAATGGCACCCATAGATCATGAATCAAAAGCTGGAAGGATTCACCTTTGAGCCATGTCTTGTTAAATTTTAGTGGGTTGGGTGGCTTGACAGGTCCACTCCTGAATTCTATAAAAATAGGGAGATGGTCCAAATTTCCCCCACCAACCCACTGTCTAATGAAATCTTGACTATCCACCAGCTTCTCCATCACCAAAAAATGGTCAAGTCTTTGGCTACCCACCCCTCCCCACATCTGTTGTTTATCCATGTAGGTTTTAGCTTAATAAGTTCAATGTCAATCCAATTGTCCTCAACCATTTTTTGTGTGAAATAGTTCGTCAACAAATCTGAACAAGCATGAGGCCCCCAAATTTCTGCCTACCCCAGAGAAAAATTTAAATCCCCTCCAATAATCACCAAATCACCCCTTAGCATGGTGCTTCCAAAAAAATTGTCCCAAAAAGGGATCCTATTAAGATATGGCCCATAGATATTAAAAATAGTTATTGGTTCCCCCTTATCCAGTGACATAAAGGTCATCCCAATAACCGATCCATACCCTAAATGTTTAGAGCCTTAATCTTCTGTGAATTCCAACCCATTGCCAAAACACCTGAACGACCTCTGACATCCATGGTTTCAAACAACTAGCCCGGAAACTAGAGTTCCAATCTACTTTTAATCACTTCACCAATACCCAAAGTCTCTTGTAACATAATGATATCCGGATCTTCCAAGTCAAACACCCTCCTAAGCGCTAATCTTTTACGGGGACCAACCAGACCCCTACAGTTAAAAGACATGATTTTCATCGATGCCCCCTCTTCTGGGCCTTCACTACTCTAAGTGCCTATTCAATAGACTATTGTTTGCTAGCGTGAAGGTCCTTCCTCACTCATGAATGAGATTTAGCAAGTGCAGAGATTCTGCCTCACCCCCGAGAAGGAGGGGTAGGATGCTTCCCCAATCCTCCTTCAACCCCCTTCAAGGATGACCTAAGAAAATACCCAGAGTCTGAAGACCCCTATGGAGAATATGGTGACTGATACCCCCCTCACCCATCTCCAGTTCCAAGGGTGAATCCTTAACCTCAATAATTGCAGCCGAGACATTTGAAGGGACTTCAAGAGGAGATTGCGTGATATGTAGATTTTTTAGTTTTTCCACCCAATCCAAACCAGATAAATTTAAATAGCTAGAAAATAAATTTATGGTGGGGGAAAGGGTAAAAGAGGAGATACCTATGGGGTTAACCTCAATCACCAAAGTATCTGTCGAGGGAGTCACTGCAATAAAAGGAAGAAAAGGTGAAACCATCTCAGTAGAAAGGCATGGAGCTTCCATAAGTATCTCCCCAACCTCCATAAGAGGAGAGTCAAGAACATCCCCAGGAACATTACCAAGAACACCATGCTCAGCAGACCCTGATCCAATAGCCCTTGAAGATGAAGCATAACCCTTATGACCTTTTTGAAACATTCGAGCATTGATAGTCCGAACCCCCAATCTACAATCGACCATCGGATGGTCGTAGGCATGACACCTTTAGCAGCGGAACGGGATGTTTTCATAATCCAACCGTTGTTTAAACTCCACCCTGTTCCAAGTCATCTTAATATATTCACCTAGGCCATCCTTGATATTAACATTAACCAAAATGTAAGCCACATGACGCAATTTTGTAACCTTGTAGGATAGATCTGCTTCTCTGAAAGTTCCAATAATAGTACCAATATTGGTGAAGTGTTCCTCGGTCCAATACTGGCGCGGCAACCCCGGCAGCCGAACCCAAATCAAAACCACATCCACCCTCTTCAAGCTAGCATCAAAAGTATGGATCCATGGTTTTAGCAACACTGGAAAATTGTTCAGAGACCAATTTCTATCCAACACCCATTGCACATTTTCTTGACTGTTAAAATTGACCGCAAACCAACCCCGAGTGAGACCCTCCACTTTTGGAATCTCCCCAAGAGCCTCCGACCAGCTACTTTGTATCCAGTTGTCTATAGTCTGCACAGAGAAATTTTTTCAGATGATCCACCCCACCACCGAAAAGTTTGCCATCTGCTCTACCTGGTCCCATATAATATCATCCCCCAGTGCGTAATTATACCCTATCCATCTCTTCTTAGTCCACTGGTTCTTCCTCTTTTCAACTCCCTTAGGACCTCCCTTAGCACCAGCAATAGAGAAACCCTGCCCTTCAATTAAAGGGTCCTACATTCCTGTCCGATCCCCGGAGGTTTGTTCACTTTCTGCTGAAGTCCGCATTACCTCCATCATAACCCTCGGAACCATGAGCACTCTCCTCCCCACATCACCACCAATACCTGTAAAAGAGTGTGAGCCCAAAATATCGCGGTCCGTCAATACATCAACCCTCTCGGTAGAGACCCCCATAACCCCATCCCGGTCAGTAGCAGCACCAAACACCTCCGTCAACACGAAAGGATCTTCCCGCAGGTTATTCAGCGGTAGGGATGGGAGGAAAGTGGATGTGGAGAGGTCTTCCACCTCAACCTCAGTAAAGGATTTTTCTACCAACCCATCCACCCAACAATGTGTATCCACATCAGCAAAGCCCCCACCCAAAAGGCTACAGAACATACCCCAAACCATCCGATCCAATGAATAGTCCAGTAATTCCTCATCCGCCATCGGAGCAAGACAATAAAATATAGCACTTACCCCGGTAAAAAAACCCTAATAGTTACCTAGGAAACAAAGGAAGCATGTTACTGTCAGACTGTGAGCCGCCACAGAACCTACCTTGACCGTGAAGGTAAATCCACCACCGCGACCAGTGACCACCCCTTCAAACGTGGCAGATCCATCATTGTGCTCTAGAAAAGGGTGATAGATGGGTCTGTGGCCTACACAACGATCGAGGACCGGCCAACCCAAACTCTAGGGAGCCATCGTTCACCCAAGAAACCCTAGCAAAGCCTCTCCCTCTTTTTCCCAACTCACCTTTGAGATATCTTTGAAGTCTTATCATTATGGAGCTTCCTTCTAAATTTGAATTCATCCTAACATCGTACAATGTAATCTTCTATGTATTATAGGAGAGGAACACAAATTTATTCTTCATGTTTAGGATGAAAGATCCCAAAGATTCCAGCCACGATGAACCCGGAATTATGTCAACGCCTTCCTTAGGCATAGCTATAACATTGAATTCAAATATGAGTTTATAATCATCAATGTTTAATTCTAAGTCCTTAATTTCCTATATATCACTATAAATTCTTTTATTTTCAATTATACTAGATTCTAGAAGTAATAATTGATTTTCCATGTTAATATTAATGTAATTTCCCTTACCGTCTTACAAAGATGAATGATAATGTCTTTTCTCTAAATAGTTTCTTCAAAATTGTATTACTGTCAAAGACATAATTGAAAAGCCCTTAAAAATATACCTTAGCTCAAACTCAGGGAATTTAAATTTCCCTTATCTCTTCTATTCCACTGCCTAATAGTTCCCCTCGGGGTTGGAATTTGGTGGGAAGTGCCCATCATGGACCATTTTACAAGTCAAATACAATCTGTATTTAAACTTCCCTTCACAAAAATCAAAGAGAACATTAAAACATCTATATATATTGTATCCAAATTGTTAAAAAATAATAAAATATTTTTTTCCAAATTCCTACCCTGGTTCCCCTTT
>LPNX010490518.1:0-18120 GCA_001517045.1 Pseudotsuga menziesii | reverse complement strand
TTCTTCTTCATGTTTAGGATCAAAGTTCCCACAAATTCAAACCACGATGAATCTAGAATTATGTCAATACCCTTTTTAGGCATAGTTGTAACATTGAATTTGGATATGAGTTTATAATCATCAGTGTTTAATTGTAAGTCCTTAATTTCATATTTATCGTTATAAGTGCTTTTCTTTTTAATTATACTAGATTCTAGAATTAATAATTAATTTTCCATTTTGATATTAATGTAATTTTTCGTAGTGTCTCACAAAGATGAAAGGTAATGTCTTTTCCCTAAATAGTTCCTTGAAATTTTATTATTGTCAAACCCACAATTGAAAAAACCTTATAAGAATACCTTGTCTCAAACTAAGGGAATTTTAAGTCCCCTTATCTCTTAAAATCCACTTCTTAATAGTTCCCCTTAGGGTTGGAATTTGACGGGAAAATTCCCATCATATACCATTTTGAAAGTAAAATACAATCTGTATTTTAGATTTCTCGTAAAAAAACAAAGAAAACAATAAAACGTTTATATATAGCATCCAATCGTTAAACATGACAGGCAATCATTTTTCCAAATTCCTACACTGGTTCTCGTTTATCTCTTCTATTCCACTCCTTGATAAATCTTTCTACTTGGAAGGTGAAGTCAATTCCCGCTAGCTCATTTGGTTAAGATGTGGTTCTTGACAACATGGAGACCTAGGGTCAGTTCCCCTTTGGGATGAGCTAGTATGGAGGAGACACCCAAAATCCATTGAGTTGAGATTTGGTGTGACCTAGGTTGGGTGCAATCCCCGAGTGATTTTAACGAATTAGATTTCCCTAGGTCATGGTTTCTTCGACAAAAGGCCACTCTTGCAATTCAAAAATATTCTAGCAATCGAACAAAAAAACTAATTTTAAAAATAGATTTATTAGACTTTTCCTTGTGAATTCTTAGAGTCTTAATGGTTATACAAGACCTTAAAACATTTTTGCATCATAACATCATAACCATATGCAATAGGATCACTGAAAGATAGACAAGCACAACACAAAAGAAAGACACACAGATTTTATCCTAGGAAACCACAAGGGAGAAAACCTAGCAACTTCATCTATATAGATTCGACACTTGGTATAATGTCATGAAAAGATAGAGGACCCAAAGATAAGATAACTTCTTCTTCTTCTACCCCAACGAACCTATCTTCTGCTCTCTTGGAGCAAACTATCTTGATCTTGCAGTGTGTCCAAATGAGGGAGGGCACCGCCCTATTTATATTCTTCAGTTGTGTGACCTTTTGGTTCAATAGGGTCAAATTTTGTACCTTATTGGGACAACCTCTCCTAGGGAGACACAAAAATACATTTTATACATATTCTCTTGGGGAATATTGCCCTGAATTACAATGGAGGTTTTACCTCAACTCTTACAAGACCAATTACATTAATGACATCTCTGATCGGAGGGGGAAACATCCCCAGAAGGAGGTACAATAAAAGTACAACAAAATG
The DNA here is from genome assembly GCA_001517045.1 of Pseudotsuga menziesii. Taxonomy (NCBI): domain Eukaryota; kingdom Viridiplantae; phylum Streptophyta; class Pinopsida; order Pinales; family Pinaceae; genus Pseudotsuga; species Pseudotsuga menziesii. The sequence goes on along the minus strand of LPNX010490518.1, from coordinate 16,634 downwards.
CAATAATAATAATACAAGTAATACAATGAAGAATAGATTTGGAAATTACATTATTAGCAACACTCCCTCTTAACAACGAAGGTATTCTTCCAACATGATCATCATCACAACTGGACATAATCTCTAGACATCGTCATCATCACCGGATCATCATCACTGGATCAGCATCATTGGATCATCATCATCACAGCTACAACAACTCTCATCTCATCTACCGTTTACTAGTGGCATCTCTCGAATCTATACTTCCTCATAAGTTCTACAGAGCCAGCCCTTTTACATGTAGGATGTTGGCCTAGATGCCATCTAGGGCTTCATCAACTATAGGGCCAACCCTTTTACATCATGGATGTAGTTCAACATATTCATATAGTGCCAACCATTTTTCATGATTGATGTACATATCTGCAATGCTAGTCCTTTTTCATACCGGATGCCTTCGCAAGGTCAGTCTTGTTTCATACTGAATGTGGATCTCTGCAGTGCCAATCCTTTTTAATATTGGGTTCCTTTGCAAGGTCAATCATTTTTCATATTGAATGAGGATCTCTATAGTGCCAGTCCTGTTCCATACCAAATGCCTTTGCAAGGTCAGTCTTGTTTCAGATGGAATGAGGATATCTACAATGCCAATCCTTTTTCATACTAGATGTGGGCTTATCTCCAACTAGGAATTCATTATCTACAGAGCTAGTCCTTTTTCATATTGGATACAGGCCTAGCTCCAACGAGGAATTCATCATCTATAGAGCTAGTACTTTTTCATACTGGATGTAGTCCTGCAGCCAGGACTTAATCATTTACATATCCAGTCCTTTTTTATAATATATGTAGACTTGGATCCACCAAGACTTCATCATCTAAAAAGCTAGTCCTTTTTCATATTAAATGTAGGACTAGCTCCAACCAGTATTTCGGCATCTACATAGCCAATCCTTTTCATATTGTATGTAGTTCTAGCTCCAACTAGGACTTCATCATCTACACAGATAGTTCTTTTTCATATTAGACATAGGAAAGAACTGGGACTCGTCACTCTCTCTTGTGATGGACACTGAACTGAACCACTCCAAGCTTGTCCCTAAAGTATTCCAGCTTCACTCTCGTAAGAGGCTTGGACAAGACATTGTATATCTACTCATATGTTGAAACATACTAGAGCTTCATTGCTCTTATCTGCACCATATCCTGGATATAGTGATATCAGACATCGATGTGCATCTCTAACTCGACATCGAACGATCCCCCAAGTAGATTTTGAAGCCACACTACCTCACAACTTATTGAATAATATGCAATATACTCTACCTCAGTTGTACTCAGTGATACACTCTTTTGCTTCTTGTTGAACCAAGAAATCATTCCAAACCCCAAGCTGAAATAACACCCTGGAGTATTCTTCCTATCTGTAGCACTACCATCCCAATCGCAGTTAACATATGCAGATCCTCTAATCTCTTACATATCTGAGCCTATATCGATCATACCCTTCAGCCTCTTGAACACTTGCTTTGTCACGACCATGTGAACATGTATTGACTCCACCATGTACTAGCACAAAGTGTTGTCCGCAAAGCATTTATCCAACCCTGTGTTCGCCAGGTACATCAACAAACCAATCATCAACATGTCATAGTCTCTGAAGTAGGATCACATAGAAACTTTAATTTTGATGACATCGATGTAGATATAGCCTTGCAATCGAACAATTTGAACCTCTTCAAGATCTCGATGACATATTTTCCTTAGATAAGGAAAATCTCCTCTGGATTTTGCTACACCTCTAATCCCAATAATCATGTCAAGATTCTCTAACTATGAGATCTATTATAGTCACTCCCTTTAAATCAGAGCACCATCCTCCCTCTGCATCTTTTACTCTCTGCATTGATCTTCTATGTATCCATCTATTTTATATCTCAAGGTCATTGGATACCAAGATACTCCATCTCAAACTTTCTTGAACATTCCTATTGCACACATGTATGAGCTTCTCATCCTCTATAGTATTATGTATTCAACCTTGTAGCAAAGGTTGAGACCTCCATCACTCTAGGTGATACTCAAGCTCCTCATGTAATTGTATGTGTTGTCCCATGGGTGCCTCCTAATCCTATACAAATAATTCTACACAAATGTGGTTCATTGTTCTATATGCACTTCTAAATAACTGTGTCTAGTCAATATAGCAAATGTCACGCCGTAATCGACTCCCTACTTCTGAGAGAAACCATGAACCTTGCTTTGTATTTCTCAAAGTTTCCATCTGCTGCATGATTGATATTGTAGATTCAATTGGAAGACATTACAAACTTCCCTTCAGATCTCAAAACCTCATCCTAGACATCATGATTAACTGGTACTCTTCGATCATAGCATCCTTCCATTATTTATTCTCGATTTCTTCTTCATAGCTGGAAGGATATGCATCAATGATGTCACACAATAGGGCCACATAATTGGAGTGTTTCTGAGGTCTCTTTCTTTCTCTGGAAGTGCCATCTGGAGCATCATACTTCTATGCATCTTGGATGATATTTCGTTCCCAAATGGGTCTTCTCTTGTATGTGTTCACCTCTCGAGGTGGACCTACTGCTCTCTATGGTCATATCATGATTCTCATATTCTTAAGTTATTTCTCCCATCACAATGTCTTTGACCCTGGGAGATTCAGGTTCCTCTTCATGCACTTTGTTGAATATTCCTTGAATGTTATGGTTGAACCATCGTCACTTCTTTTTAGGAATAAGCCTCGTCATTCTTCTCATGTAGGTGGTTGCATACGATCCTTCCTACAAGTCAAATCTAGTTGCATGATTAGAAAGATTTCATATTTTTCAAAACATATCAATAATAACATATTCTTATGAATATATGTCACACATTCATGCAACTATCTTAGCCAATGCTACAACATTCATCTGTATCCCGTACACATATTGTAACTTTCTAGATTCCTTCCATCTCTACCAAAACATTATTAAGATCATGCATTACTCCCAATATGTCAACAAAGAGGTTTCATTATAGATAAGTAGCAATGGAATGTTTTACAACACCATAGGTCACTTACCCATCACATGCATATTAGTAGTATATTGTTCTTGAATACAACCATAGTAACATGCATAATACATTTTCTAAATCTAGGAAAATAAAGATGTACACAAATAAACAATATCATTTAAGTAACTATATATACATGAAATGACAATTAAACACTTAGCTTTGTTTGTTTGGTAGACTCTGCCTTGATATTTGTCTCCTTGCAAGAATAATTGGAGTCTTTAACAATGTGCTTTTCTCCATCATATGATTCTAAGGACATGTGTTTGTCTTACGTATGATTGGCAGTGTTGAGCAAGACTTTTTATATCAAATATCTGAGTGTCCCTTCTTCTTCATCAATCACAATTGCATCCATTCTTATCCAATGTTGAGATGGATAATAATTTCTTCTTCATCATGGATTGAATCCTTCTAGATCAAAGTACATATTCTTCATCTCTTTAGGAATCCTCCCTTGTTCTCTTCTTGGCTAGTTCACCATATTCGGTGGCATGAGTCGTTAGGGTTGATTGTCATCATCACCGTCTCTTCTTCTTTTGCTATTGACCGAGCTTCTTGTTGCATGCATTCCTCCATAGATGAGCTTCCTTATAGAAAAAATTTCTTGAATGGATTATTCCCATGATATTGGGAGACCATTCAATGTAATCATCACCACTTTTGCTTCTTTGAAGTTGTCTCCAATAGCTTCTAGTTATTCCTTGATCTGGGAGACCTTTATGAAGTAAGATTGAATGCTTTCTGACATCTACATCTTCATATTGTTGATATGAGTCCTCAAATTCATCTTCACGTTGATATTGGAAATAATCCTCTTGGATTTGACCAAGTCCTTCTTGTGCTTAGCTTTGTCCTCATCTCCCTCTGGATCCGCAACTTCGCAGTTGACACATTCTTCCAAGTCATGCTCTTTTGTATGAGAAGCACTTATACTTCTATGCCTGGAATTTCTCATCTCCTTCAATCTTGTGCTCAATATTAGTACTGTGTGTCATCATGATTAAGTGAGAACCTCAAATGTAAATAGAGAGAATAGAACTTACCAGTGAATTTGCTTCAACTGGATGCTTACTTTAGTTCTTTTCTAGAAGAATGCTTCTGGTGGACCTAGGGTTTGACAGAGAAACCCTAATTTTTCAACTTTGGAATATTGAAGCTTTGATTGGATAGAAATATTCTCCTCCACAAGGTGAGCTAAGAAGCCTACTCCTTTTCCAAAAACTATGGAGAAAACTACAAAATATTTGATGCCCTAGTTTATTCGATTTAATCTACCGAATTGTCCCGTCTTTATTCTAATGTATCTTCAAAGTTTATGATCCTCAAGGTCTGAAAATTTTCCCTGAGGAATAATGATCTGTCTTATTTTCAACCCCACAGGTTAGAGCAATATTGGATTCACCAAGTGGAACTGATGTTAAGTTTCCAAGCTTACATGTTTGTGGATTGGTTCAGTATAGCGAACTTGTACGTATTTACACATGTCACTGTTTCAACTTTGGGGTCTGAAACTCACACCACAAAACTACAGTTCGTCCCCTATTTGCAATTTCTTATGAAATTCAATTTGGATTTTCATATCCTAATATATAAAAATTATCCCTAGGTCACTTGATTAAGACTGAATTTTGGAAGAGGTTGAACCCTGATTTGGAGGGATCATGTATTCTTAAGTACAACGAATATGAGGATGAAAATAAAACACAATGTACATCAATATTTCATGTTCATATTGTCCAAGTTTCATCTCTTGATCCTTCACCAAGATCGATTTATAGCGAAAATTCCAAGATGACCAAATTATGCCTTCTAGGGTTTTCAAACATGAAACCCTAATCTCCATCAGTTGCAGTAGTAGTAGTGTTAGGGGTGAACAATTCCTTCTTTCAGGTTGGCTATGATACCATGTTAGAGTTTTAATGGTTATACAAGTTCTTAAAACATTTTTTCATCATAACACCATAACCATATGCAATAGGATCTGAAAGATAGACAAGCACAACACAAAAGAAAGACACAAATATTGTATCCCAGGAAACCACAAGGGAGAGAACCCAGCAAATTCTTTTGTATAGATTCATCACTTAGTACAATGTCAAACAAATATAGAGGACCCAAATACAATATAACTACTGCAGCTTCTTCTTCTTATACCCCAACAAACCTGTCTTCTTCTATCTTGGAGCAATCTTGCTTGATCTTGCAGTGTGTCCAAATGAGGGAGGCACCTCCCTATTTATATTCTTCAGTTGTGTGATCTTTTGGTCCAACAAGGCCGACTTTTGGACCTTACTAGGCCAACCTCTCCTAGGGATACTCAAAAATACATTGCCGTATGCTAGGGACTATTTCCCTAACTTACGACCAAGGTTTTTCCTTGACTCTTACATGACCAATTACATTAATGACATCTCTGATTGGAGGGAAAAACATCCCCGAAAGGAGGTAAAATAAAAATACAACAAAATATAATAATATTAATACAAATAATACAATGAAGAATATCTTCTGAAGTTACATCATCAACAACATGAACAATATGGTTTGAATGGGCAAGTTTTCTACGACTTTCAAACCCTGTACTTCTGCTGGAACTATGGCCTCATTAAGTTCGACTTCTTCTTTCTATCCAATTCTATGAACTGTAGAATCCAATATTATTTTCCATATGCTTGAGTTTGCATCCCATTTGAGGGATATATATTGAGGCATTATGAAGCATTAGAGGAGGAGAAATTTAAAGAGTAAGGAAACTATAGTAAAGTTTCTCCCCATTGCCATATGTTTGAGTCTGCATCCCTTTTTCCTTATGGATATAACTCTTTATGTTCATCTACCAAGATATCCATTTCCTTTGTGATCTTGCCTTGCTATGGAGGACTAAAGTGGTATAGGCTAGGTGGAGGATCTTGGTTTCTCAGTTTTGATGAGTTGCTGACAGAGGTTCTCACATTGTATCTCTATTTTCACTACAAAAATTTACCCAAAATCCAACACCTTGCATGTCTGAAATTCGACACTTATCAGTCGCCTTTTCGACACATACACCTTTTTTTGGCCATTGGTGGCGTAACGTCGGATCTTTGACATATGACCAAGGTGGGTCGAATATCTGACAGACCATTGTGTCATGTATTCGACCTTATTTCCTTCCAAAGAGCCAATCAAAATTGCATAAACCGTCAGAAATATGACGGACAGAAGTGTTGGATGGATGGCGCTACCATCGGTATTTTTATCCAGAAAGTGTCAGATAATCGACACCAGCCGACACTGGAAGAGTCGGCCTTCCGACACGGTTCAACACTTGAACCGTTGGGAGTCCGATGGGTGGAAGCGTCGGAGTCATGCCATGGCCGTCGGATGTGTTTACCGAAGTGTCGGATGGCGTTGAAAAAGCGACGCATGTTGATGGATTTAGAAAAAAAATCCAAAGATTAACTAATGAACATTAGAAAGACATATTTAACTAATTAAGACAATTGTTGAAATTCAGGGTTAGGTTAGGATTTGATATAAGATAATTAAAATTTTATACTTTAATGCATAACACAAAACTAAAAAAGAGCTAGATACAGAACAATACTGTTGTAATAAATTCAAAAGATAATTTTTGTCTCTTTCAACTTTGACACTCCAATGGTCATCATGTTAAAATTGGTCATCAATTGCAATGTACATAAACTAAACAATGAGAATAGAAGTCTTTTCATGTAAAACAAACTAACAACTAAAGAACAGCAATAATGAACTATAACAATGTTGGTTTAGATCTAGTTTGGATCTTCCTTATACTTAGATACTTTTAGGGTAACATATTGTCATTGAAAGGACAAGCCACCAAAGGATCAGATGGAATACCTTGTGAGAGAGATAAGCTTTACATTTAAATATTCCCCTCATGATAGTAAACCTTTTAAAGTCTTATTGTTGCCTTGATTTGGTGGAAGAGCATGCCCAGAAACCAGGAAATTGTCTTCACGTAAACAAACAAGATAGTAACATAATTAGAAATGTTTCTAGATTGACAACATTTCAATATGATGTGCATTTGAATTCGATTATGTACCCAATATTTACTCACCTGAGACGCCTGATGTACCCAAATTAATATGTTGCAGTGTTGCACACTGTTGTTCTTTTGTAGGTGAATAATGGAAATTCTTTCAATATGATGTGCATTTGACTTTGATTATGTACCAAATATTTTCTCACCTGAGACGGCTAATGTACCCAAACTACTATGTTGCAGTGTTGCACATTGTGGTTCTTTTGTAGGTGAATAATGGCAAGTCTGGTCAGAAACTGAGGCCAACTTCCCCTAAAATATTGATGTGGTAGTACCAGAATCCGTGTTTATATTTTTTTTTGGTAAATTCAAATTAGGTAGCACTGTCAATGCATGTGTTGCATTTAAAAAATGAATCTTCTCGTTTGGTGGAGGACAGGAGGAAGTATCAATAGGACTATAAATTGAAAAGTGAAAGTAGCAAGTATCAGCCAATAATCCATCAGTATCAGCTCGCTTTATTTTTTTCCCAAAAGAATAAAACCCATTCCATATAATCGAGTTGGAGATGAGCCCTCTCTATTTATTTCTTCATCAAAATCGGGAAGGGAAAGGTTTAGATCATTTTTTAAAATACATTCCACCTTAAGCCCTGAACTTTGTGGAGTTTTTAAGCTAAGTTTCAACCACTGGTTTTGATATTCTTCAGTTTCAGTTTGTCCATAAACAAATTTGACATTTTCGCAATAAAACTTGACCATAGTGCATTTTTGTCATTAATATTCGAAGAACCTTCCCTAAGGTCATAAGGGGCTTTTACCGGTCCAGTATCACAAAGACTTGGATTCTGGACATAGTGATTTGCATAAGGAGAACTGTCTCTTCTATACAGATAGCTATTATAGTGACTGCGTCCTCTAGATTCCCTAACTTCATATGTAATTTTGCAATTTGTACCATCCTTATCATGCACAGTGTCTTCACATTTGCAATTCTCACTTGGAAAATATCCACTTAGTTCCATTTATGTACTCAACCAATGGATTGAATCGATTTAAAAACCAAAAGGACTTGAACCAAACGTTTAATCTTTGAAACCACCTCTTACACGTTTCAAATTTTTCAAATATTTATGATGTATCTCTCTAAAATGGGTCTAGGTTTATGGTGTGATCGTTACATTATCCATGATATCCTCATGTATATGATTTTGATGATGGTTCTCCAACCCAGTTTTGTTCTTGTTCAGGTGTGACCCTCGACTGATTCCGGTTCTAGTTCTCATAACCTTGCTCTTTACATCACTATACTCAACAATTGCATAGGTGGATGGAAGACTTCAATTGAATAGTGAATACAAGTTACAGTTCTAGATTTTAACACCAATAATGAGGTCCTACCAGAATTAAAGATATGATAGAAGGTAAATTAGTGAAAAAAGTAAATTAACAAATTTTAGTTATTGGAATATTTGAACCAAGAATGAATCAGGTTTGTTGTACAACAATGACCGCATATACCTGAGTGCAAGATTTCAAATTTCTTTGGACAACAACAGGTGTATATTTTGGGAATGCTGGAACGTGTAATAAATTTTAAAAAACAAAAGGCAGCTATAAAAGAAAAAAATGAAGGAATAATGAATAAATCAAGAGCATTTGTTACGATATTCTGGGAAAATTTCCACAAGCTAACATCGTATAGATAATTTAAAAGAATCAATATTGCTATAATGACAAAAAATTTACTACATTCCACAAGCTCACTAGTTCATTTTCATATGATATTGTCTGTCTGTATAGAACCTACACAAGTAAGGTGGATACCTAATCTGTCTTAACACCTTTGTTTCTATAAGCAAGAATGACATCCATTTTTCACACTACCAAAAATGTGGGTTTGAATTTGAATGGAACATGGTTTTTTCAACACACTTCCTTTTATTTGAATTGAACATCATTTGCTTATCACACTTCAACATAGAATTTTGGACATAAACAAATTATTTCATAGAAGCATGTTATATATTAACATTAACGCAACTAAGAAGTGAAGAACTAACCTGACCAGTCTGAATGAGAGAAACTAGGACATTTTTTGTATGCTTCCACAGTTATTGCAGTTAAAGCTATTGTTGGGGATGTAATCACTTGCACCAAAAATAACATGATTAGCAACTCCAATAATCCTACAATAGTTCTAAAAAATGGTGAAGTAGGAAACAAGCAGCATAACCAACTTAAGAGCTTGTTACCCACTAGCATGCTGAAAAAAATTCTAGGGATTTGTTAAAGTGTTTCAATCCAATAAAAACTATTCCCCTGCATTATATTAGTAGAACAAATGTTAAAATTTAACAAAACAAAATATCCATTTCCTAATAGTAAATAACAGAACATTTAATTTCAATAGAAGAGGAATTCATTTTTTCTATAGTGCCTGACTCTTTTGACAAAATTTATCTTAACTATACCCTATACCTATTACCACATACCCAAATACTAGAGATCCTTACTAGATACTCTGTACTCATAGCTGACACGTAGTCTACCCTTGAACCCATGCTACCCTTCTGATAATCAAATGAATTTAAACCTTTATGGGCTTCTAGGGAACAAAATTCCCATGAGAGCCAACATTATCCAAAATTGATGTATATAAATGCATAAACATTTCTAAGACTCTTCCTAATTACAAAATCTCCCCTTAAGGGTTTTATTAAACCTTGTGGAACTTGAAAATGTTTCATGGATCCTTAATTGGTTTTGGTAGTGTTAGTAAATTTTACATTAGTAATAAGCCAATGATAGACCGTGAGCAATCAGTTTCCTCATGGAGTAGTACTATAACTCGACGGTTTCATGTCCCCACCATATGATTTGATTGTTTTGTAATTCCACATACACATTTCTGCATTGTTCAACTCCAAGCAATGTGTTTATTAAGTAATTTTTGTAACAACAGCAATAGCAAAGCAACAAGCAAAGCAACAAGTTTTAAGCACTTGCAAACAACAACAAAGCAACAAGTTTTACCTATGACAGGGATGGAGGATCAGGCTATTAATCATTCCCAAACATATTGGCAGATGTTATTGCCTATCGAAATGAAGCCAATGCAACAACAGAAAGGGGTACAGAGGTAATTGCTTTTATATGCAATTAATTCTTATTTAACTAAGATGTTTGTGAAGAAATCCTCAACTACTATGTTTTTAAACTCAAAATATTACTTTCAATTTCAATGGATGTTTCAGTAAGTAATAGATCAGTTTGATACCTATTTATCAATTATTGCAGGAAATGGAAATTGAAAGGTCATATCCAGAAGAGTTGACAAAGGAACTTGAAGGCATTCCATATTCCATTTAAATTTTCTGCATTGTCCAGACCACGTTCATAATAAAATTCAAAATGTAAAGTCGACCCTAATTGGCTTGTTGCTACATCATAACCATTTTCTACAACACACGAGAACAGGCCCACTCCTTCTTCTTTACTTCCCCATCCTTGTGATAGAGCAAGAAAATGAAGATTCAACACTGCACTTCCTGGCAGTTTTCCACTCAGGTGTAACTTGGAAGGGTTAATCCTTACAAGAGCTACAAGAGCTTGAAGAGATGCTAAAAGTATGTCAGGATCATTTGATGAAAGAAGGTGTGTGAAATGTTGCATAAAACATACAACTTTACATGTAAAGGATGAGATGGATCTTCCTTTTTTTTTGTCTTACGATGAATGTATATATGGTAACACCATTGGATAAAAAAGTGCATAAGTTTAGGTGCGTCTAGTAGACCTACCACTGCCTCTATTTATTATGACACAAGATTCAATATGCACAGCTTCGAAATATGGATTAGAAGTGAGAAAAATAAACAGCTCGAGTTATTGATAACTTTTTGGATCATGGTTATTTGTTGATAGTATTCTCTTACCCTACCATTACATTACAAAAGAATCCATCTATGAATTTACTCTGAAGCATATGTACGATTTAGTGGGATAAAGTAGGCAATGCACCTTATATAACATTATTATTGGATGAAATTGTGCTCAAGTCCAGGTATGTACACAAGTGACGAGACTATAAGTAAGGAAAATAAGCTAGTCAGGTTATTGATATTTTTTAGATTATGGTCATTTATTGGTAGTATTCTCTTACCCTACTATCATGTTGCAAAGGAAGCCATCGATTGAGCCTGTCTAGATTTAGTACTAAGACCATTCTTACATATTGGATGAAATCTTCCACCATTCACAATGTTCGATTATAACTGCGAGAGAACTAAGGTTTTCATAAGCTGATACATGAAAGTTAGGAGGCAGGGAGAGTATACCTCTATTCTCTTCATTTCAGCTTCTGCTTTTATTTTTTGATTAGTTTCTCAGGCTTGTATTTTTATTTCTTCATGTTTATATCTGCAAAAGGAGAAATGTACAATAGTTAAAACCAAAATAGCTATGTCACAAATCATCAAGAGTATTATCACAAGAAGCAATCTCTATCTTGGTGAAGGTATTATACGAGTCACTGGTATACATAAACTAAACTGAGACAGTGTGCATTATAAAAGGGAGTTGAAAATACAAAGAGAAAGACAATCTAAAAGCACAGGACAAGAGAATCACATAGCCATGTATTTAGCCTACTTTGCCTCCTCCCATGCTGCAACTCGAGCCTCTAGGACATTCAATTTAGCATGTTCCATATCATTAGTCTTGAGTGATTTAGAAGCATCTTGCTCTTAAACTTATTTACTAGCCCATCCCATGATATTTGAATTTCCCAAATTGTGCACCTAGAGCCATAATTTCCCTTCTAGTTCTCTCATGCAAGGTATATACCAAAAAGACTTAAAGAAACTATATAAAAAGACTTAAATAAACTAACGAGGTATATAAAAAAAGACTTAAATAAACTAGCGAGGTATATACCAAACAAATCTTATATAATGGTTTCTTTTTATGCTAATGAAAAATCATCATTTGTATTAAAAAACAAACATCTATGTGGCAAAAAAACCTTCAATTACAAGGCAGTCTTTGAGTTGCACAAGTCGCATAGTTGTATTGTTTGGTCATATGAACATGTATGCCTATCCATTTGAAAAATTGTAAAGAAAATAAACTAAATCAAATAATGACTCTAGCTAGATGCATATGACCATAAATCCCAATCACACCATAAATCAACAGTCTATAGACTTGCTGCACCACAACGAACATAGTCTTTATTCCCTTCTATATTTAGTAACTCTTCATGTATAAACACAAAAAAGGAATCAATTGACCTGTGAATACTAGTGGGAAATATGCTCTACAATGTTGAAAATTTAGAAATTATTTCAAAAGAAAATCAACAAAACATAACTACTCCAATACCTGGATTATGACATCCCACCACTTGACCATGCTATCATCACCTGCTGAAAGTAATGAAGTTTGTCCTATCAAGAATACCTCACGAATCCAATAAATGGAGACATCCATTACAAAACTAGTGGTTAAATGAAATGTTCATCCTTTGAATAGTTCCTCCCATCTTTGCTACAATATGCTATTGAATCATATGCATTACAAGGACTGTGGCATAGAGACTGTTGAAATAATATTTCTACAAGTTCTAGTTTGATCGTGAGCTTCCCATTCTTCATAAATGTGTGAAGGATCTAGGGGAACAATAGATGATGGGCATGGTCTTGTTCGAAAAGATTGATTTAAAAGTTAATGAGTGGATCTCACATGTACATGAAGTGACTCATGGAAAAAATGTAGGGTTTGAAGCCATTTTGGAAAGCATTTATCTTTCAAGAGAAACTACAGAAAAAAAAACCAAATATGTGGAGAGGTGCACAATGTGAAATACTAAAGCCCTATGACCTTATTTCTCACCAGGAATGTGTTTCGAGCGCCTCTGTGCCCTTCATAAACACTTGTCAGGTTGTTTCAACAGATAGATTTTTCAAAGCAGAATTTTCTTGTTTTGGAAAAACTCCAAACTTTGTGGTTTAATGATGAACCTAGCAATGTAGAAATGTCAAGGATGCCAAAAGACCCCTGCCTAACTTGTAGAACGTTTACATAGTCTATATTCTTACCTCTAGTGATTGTTTTTTGCCTCTATGTATGGTAATAATCATCATCAACTAAATGTATGTGTGTGCACATGCATAAATACCCAATACACAACTCAATCAAACAAAAGAAATAATATGTATACCTTGATTTATGGATCTTCACACTGTCTTCTTATGCTTTACCTTTCAAAACATCATTCAACATACTTCATTTTTTGTCATGTTGCAATAGTTTCATGTTAGGACCCATCAAATATATTTATGTTTGTTTATGAAAATAACAAAAACAATCTAAATAAATACAATTCTATTACAATGTAAATTACAATACTATTCAAGTAAATTAATTGTTAAGAATATATCACCTGATAAAACATGGATAACCAAAAATACTATGTATATAAGGCCATTGATCTAATCAAAACTCCATTTCTTGCCTCTTAACTAGGGAAATGTTTCTCAACGCTATCTGTAACAAGTTCCAATGGAGGAGTCAAATAGCAATAGTGAAAATTACACAGTAAAAATATAGAAATAGATGTTTTTTAATGTATTCTTCCTTACCATTCATTGAGCTCCTCTCTATTTCAAGAATAATTTAATATTCTCTACTAAACAGGACCAATCACGTGAAGGTGGAAGCTCTTATGGCCCCTCCCCCCCTCATGTCACTCTCAACTCCCCAAACCCAATGCCTATACTTGCAAATAACAATTTATTTCACTATTTCACAAAGCAAATAACAATGCATCTACAATGCAAATTATTTCACTCAATAGTTGAAAAATGATTTCATTAAATCATTCTTTAAAACATTCATTAAACCATTCAATCATTCAACAGCTGAAAAAACCATTCATTAACTCATTCATTAAAACATTAATTTAGTCAATGGCAAAAAAAAAAAATCAGTGAACAATTCAGTAAAGCATCCCTTCATAAAAGAATGATTTTGTGCTATGCTTTCAAAAATCTATTTCAAATTTACAAAAAGTTTTAGAGTGATGGATTTATAAAAGGCCTGTGCGGATATTTCGTGGCCTTGGATGTCACGTCCCCATCCCTCAGACCGGCGAAGAGGACGCGACCAACACCAAAACACGGGCAACTAGCCCCAAGAACACAAAAACAAGAGATAAATGCTGATGTTAAAGAAGCTTAAATATAACAAGAATGCTAAACATACAAGCATACACAGATGCATAATCTTCAATCATACAGCGGAAGCAAACATACATTCCAGGATTAATCATAATTCATTTGAAATTAATATAATTGCAGAGATGAAACAAGCAGGATTACTTATCTTTCGATGAAGAGTTTACCCCACAACCAGCTGCGTCGCTGCAACATTCCACCCAACCATAGGCCAGCGTGCTCATCAATCTCTCAGCAACACTACCACCCCCGAGCTGGGCATGATTCCTCAGGGACTAAGGGGCAATACAGGCTTACACCTAACCAAGGGACCAAATCAGCCAAACCAACACCGCTGGGTTTACCAGGCCTTCAACAATCGGCCAAGCCAACACAGTCCGAAGACCAACCATTGCATATCGCAGCGACACAATTCCTTCACAGCCCTATGAAGAAGCAAAGGCAACCGGTGATAGCCCCAAACGAAAAGTGAGACACAGCTCAAGCCCACAAGGCAATTCAGAGTTGTTCTTGGCCCTAACGTGGCCAAAACAACTCAGCTGCAACCCAAACCAAGGTCCTTCAGCAGCCAAAAACACACAATGAATGATAGCAGCAATCCACAGTCCAAAACAAGGGAAACTCAACCGACAGATTGGAAATCAACAGCCCACAGCACACACCATCCCTCAAGGTAATGGCTAGGCAACTTACACAGTCCCAAACAGAGGAGAAGCCAACTCCCAGCGTGGACAGAGGGAAACTCAACCAACGGATTGGAAATCCACAGTCCACAGCACACACCATCCCTCAAGGTAATGGCTGGGCAACTTACACAATCCCAAATAGAGAGAAGCCAACTCCCAGCATGGACAGAGGGAAACTCAACCAACGGATTGGAAATCCACAGTGGCCCAAACGAATTTGAGCACCACAGTCAACAAAACGCAGGGAAGACAACAGTCCCACCATGTAACCAGTGAGCATGGCTCACGACATGGGAAACGACCCCAACCAGTCTATGCGTGAGAGCACTTCCACCAAACCACAACACACAGAGGGAAACATATACACGGGCCACAAATCAGTAAGGGAACTTACACACAGTCCCTGAACGCGAGATGGCTCCTGCACCGAAAATCCCAAGCGACAGCCACGATTTATCTTGCTCCCTGCATGAGCAAAACCAACGCAGAGTCCCTGTGCGTTAAGAGAAACAGCAACGGCTCTGCACGTGAGGAAATGCACCAGATCCCCGTGCGTGAGCATGAATAGACCACGACTCTCCGTGTGAGCAGGAACCAAACCATGAAGAAGATGGCGATGGAGGTGGAGACCGGGTGCGCGTGAGGAAGAACAGAAGCGGTGGGAAGAGTGGAGACCAGGCGTGAGAGAAACGATGGTTCTCCGCTGGGCATGCGTACCGTCTGAACTGACAGCAGCCTGCCAAAATCGATGCCTCCCCATGCCCATGTTCCCTCATGCAATAACTGCCCCCAACTAACAAAATCAAGACATTGAAGAGGTTGACAAGGGAAGATGGCATAGACACAACAAGGTGGAAACACATGGGTTTCTCCCCCATAGACCAAGGATTGACATCCCCCACCCCTTATCCTTTGGAACCATGCCCTTTTCATTCAACATTGCACTGCCATAGCTGGTTGTGGTTTTAGTTTTAATTGATGTGCGTATTTACATGATGCCAAATTATAATGTGCCAAATGGCACGATAAACCATCGGCAACTATCCCCATTGCCGAAACACAAACACAACCAAATCGATGGTGGGGATTTTGCCTTGAGCTCCTCACCATGATTAATTACAATATATACATCATGAAAACGGGGTCAAAACCGGGGACATTACATTCCCCTCCCCCTTGGAGTAACATCGTCCTCGGTGTTCCATTACATATATATAATACACATACAATTGCACATCAAAATTTCAAAATTGCAGATCTGTCCCACGTCCAATCATTTACTTTGAACGTTTGAGACCAGCCTCTCGGCTTCCATGGACTTCTCCTGCTGGTTCTCAGCTTCCAGCTGATCCCGAAGTCTAGGAACTTTGCAGCTATTGCCTTCATCATGTTCCCTCATTGGGCAGTCCCGGCGTAAATGATGTCCTCTACATCTCCAGCATCTCACTGGCTACTTCATCTTTACCTGCTCAATTTCCTTTGAGTCTTCATGCCTGGACTGTTTCCTATCGGGTCGCTTGGACGAAAGTCCCATCGCTGATCCACCTTCCTTTCCCTTGTCGATTGCTCCCAGAAGGCTTTTCACCTCCCTTTGCAAACCAATAGAGTCTTGCAAAATCTGGTGGTTCATTTC
>LPNX010490509.1:0-11848 GCA_001517045.1 Pseudotsuga menziesii | reverse complement strand
AACATAGAAAGGAATTTCCTAATCATAAAGAGAAGAGAGAGACTGAATTACTTGAATTAATAAATATTGATGCTTGTGGACCTATGCAGACCAGGTCATTGGATGGTTCCTGGTACTTTCTCATATTTGTTGATGACATATCTAGGTTCACTTGGGTTTACTTCATAAGGAGAAAAAGCGATGTCTTTGAATACTTCAAGGAATTCAAGATCAAAGTTGAAAAGCAGATAGGTAAATATATCAAAATCCTAAGATCAAATCAAGCTGGTGAGTACACTTCTAGAGAATTCATAAGATATTGTACATAAAATGGAATCCAAGAACAATTCACTGTGACTGATACACTTCAGCAAAATGGAGTTTTTTAGAAGAAAAACAAAACACTGGTGGAATGTGCTCACAGCATGCTCCAAGATAAAAACATTTCTAATGGTTTTTAGGCTGAAGCCATTAACACCACTGTGTATTTAAAGAACAAGAGTCCAAAAAAGAAATTAGAACTCCAAACACCCTTTGAAGTATGTTATGGCTATAAACCAGAAATTAGTCATTTAAGAATATTTGGTTGTAAGGCCTTTGCACACATCCCTAAAGATGATAGAAGGAAATTGGATGCAAAATCTATTGAATGTGTCTTTGTTGGCTATTATGATGATCATAAGGCATATAAGTTATTTCATCCTAGTTGTTGGGTCTCGGGATAGAAGGGCATAATTCATGAATAATTTTGCTGAAGTATGGAAGAAGAGTGTAAAGGAGAAGAGGAAGGAGCTGCAACAGAGGAAGCAACATCAAAGGAAAGGGAAGAATGCTGCAATAGAAGAAGGAAACTGAAGAAGAAGACAAGGCGAAGGTGCGTGAGAAGGAAGTTGCACCAGATTAGTAAGCTACGACAGAAGGATAGAGCTAGATATGGGGTGACATGGTAGAATATTCACAGAAGCAAGTGTTTGAAGAAGCATAATGACATGAAAATGATAGAAAGGCATAACACTGAGAAAGAGACAGTCCTTATTGATTGTGGGCATGAGCTCGACTGAAGTTGGCAGAAACCACACGTGTAGATGCATCTTTGTAAGTCAGGCCTATAACGCATTTTTGTTATGTATTGCTAGAATATGTAAGACAACCTGTTGGCTAAAGATAACAAGTCAACTGGGATAGCGACTGAAGTTGAGTCAGTATTGAATCTGTAATAAGCATGTATGGGATCTATATCGAGTCTGCAATAGGGATATAAAAGAAGGAACCCAAGATGTAAATAGGTTAGATGGTTTTGATTTGATTAGTTGATACAACAATTTTGAGTAGTCCCTAGACTCTTGGAAAAGACACTTGAGCTAGACCTGACATAGATAGTTTTTGGTTAATCACTCTGGATCACTGGTTGCATCATATTAGTGGTTATGCAGTTGTGTGCGTGGACAGGTAGAGAAGGTCGAGTCGATCCAGGATGTGTGTAGATTGCTAGTAGAAGTAGAGTAGAGCGAGAAGAGAGAAATCGGAAGCATGAGAGGGAGGAAAAGTATGTAAAATATAATAGAGAAGATATTGAATATATTATGCAACTTTGTGCATAGACAAAAGGTGAATCTATTTCCTCATGCCAATGCCAGATGATGAGCACCTTGTGATTTTTTCCCGGATGGTTTTCCACGTTATATGCAATGTATAAGTGTGAATGTTGAGTAGCTTAGTTATATGCATAATTACTGTGTTAAATGATTGATTGATTATTGTGTTTCATTTGGTTAAATGCATGATTGTCACATTATAGTAATGAATATGATTATGCTGTCTGTTCACTACATGTTTACGTGAATTGCATAAATAAGGGTTGGTTCATACTTTAGTGTTGAAGTACCATGCAAACTATTAACCCACATTCCCGGTATTCACTAGGAAAACATTGGTGCAGATCCAAGGAACTAAAATAACCTCCCGCAAAAACTGCAGAACTATGGTACTAGAAGTTACCCATAAAACTGAGATATCTTGGGTGAGGCGACATCTACGTCGCAGGTGCTGCCAGCTGAGCTCCTCTCCATCGGGTTGATATCTTGGGGTTTATTGTGATGAAAAAAAAGGGGATGAACCTAGGTCTAGGGACATAAAGAGAGAAGAAAAGCCAACAAATGGTTTCATTGTCAGGATGTTGAAGTGTTGTGGTGAGGGATATGCTTTGGAAAACAACGAAATCAGAGACCCAAGACTGGGTGGACAATAAAGAGCTATAGTCTACACGAAAAGAAAGTGAAGGATATCAATGGATACCGAAAAAGTGGTTAGAACGTTACGTTTGTTCATACATTGATGAGATATTCCTTTTTTATTTTCCCATCGTATTACATGAGTGGTCATATAAGTTGGCAACCCAGCAAAATAATTTTCAAGGAGGAGAATCGAAGGAGTGGAATCCTTTCTTGATTGAACTGCTGAAAAGAGTCAAAAACCCTATATCAAGGGATGTGGACTTCGGGTAGACAGTTTCCTAGAAGGATATATCAGTGAGTTTGTTGTTGACACAATAACCTCATATAGTGAGACACAACAAAAAAAAATTCAAGGACCACGCAGTCGATATCTCTCATCTTTGAAGACATGGAGAAAAATGATTATATGTGAAAAATACATCTTGTGAATGATAGACTGAATAAGAAAAGGGTTGTTATGTCTTAGCACAACTCTAGAGTGAGATGTTCCCAGGAGATAGTGGAACTAAACTAGAGACAAGATTTTTAAGAAGAGAAAGAAGATTTAGATTTGGTAAAAGAAGGAAAACTTTGTTAGAACAAGGGAGTTGCAGCACCGAACGAGAAGAATAAGGCTACGCGTTTGCCTCATACCTAGAGGAAGGATCTTCTGACGAAGAGGAATAATATCAGCTAATATCAAAAAGATGACAAGGAGTCAGAAGAATCGAATGAGGCCCCAGAACAAGAACGTGCTTACAAATCACCTATTGTACCAGAGGTAAGATTTCCAGACCTATGTACAAGTACTTATGTAAATACAAGTACTACTAACAATCTAAATAGCAGACAAGGAAGTATGAATGGCCCCAATTTTGTTATGATAGTACAACTAGCAAATAAAATGGTTGGAGCTTACATTAAGCTCCCAATATTCAATGGAAATAGGTTGGAAGACCCGAAGCAGCATTGGTTTCTTTGTGACAATGTCTGGACTGTACGACAAATCCAGGATGAGAATGCCAAGAAATCAAAGCTCATCACGATGCTACGAGGTCATGCACTGGACTGGTATATAAAATTTTCCATAGTAATGGCAGGAGTTGTCCCGAAGACACTCAATGATATTTGACTCAGGTTGATAGATGAATTTAAAAAGCCAAAGTATGAATCCCAATGCATCACTAAGATTAAAGAAATTAAGAAGCTACTGATAAAATCTGTTTGGGACTTTGACCAAAGATTTAAGAAATTAAAGGCCAAAGTGATTTTCCAAATGTTAGATGTGCAGCGTAAGGAATGACTTATTTCTGCCTTGCTACCACATATATGAACCCCACTGATGCAACATAAACTCGTGTCACAAACAGAGGATCTTGAAATAGCAATGAAATTAGAAGCCTCTCTAGTTAGAGACACTGGCTCGAGAAAGAGGCAAATCCAGTCGTAGCTAGCCAATCTTACGATGTAGCTCTAGGATATTAAAAGATGCAAGGAATTTCAGGAGGAACTATGGTGTACAAGATGCAAATAAGATGGACACCATAAATATAATTGTCCGGCGCTGATGAACTATGTCGTAGCAGGTCCGTCGAACCCATTAAACACCCAAGGAATGGCTTGGTGTAGAATATGCTAGACTAGAGGTCACAATTCTGAGGAATGCATGTACTTACATAACATTGTGAGTGCACCTGCTATTCTGTATTGTAAATTTTGTAAGTCAATAGGTCATGATGAGAAATATTGCAGAGCACTTGAGTTGCTGCAAGAAAAGATGATGGATACCTACTTAATAAAACATGATGAAAAAATGCAAGTTAAATGAGCCCAGCCTCAATACCAGCCTATGCAGTATAAAAAAAACACTATCCTCAACCAAAATACCACCATAATCAGTATCCTCAACAACAACAATACCCTCCGCAAAGGGGGGGTTGGGAATTTTAGAGGTCAAGGACAGCAACCAGGAGGAGGATTTGGTTGCTGAAGAGGCCAAATTGTATGTTATAATTGTGGGTAGCGTAGACATTTTGCACGATATTGTGAAAGTCCTACAAAAAATTGTACATATTGTAAAGAATTTGATCACACTGTTAAATAGTGCCCACAACTTATTGCGAAATGGCAGGCTAGAATGGTCGTTAACCCCAACCCAGTGTAGAATCTGAATCCAAACCCCAATCCGAATATTCAAATGATTTTTTCGAACCAAGAAAACCCAACCTTCCTGTAGTAACTATTGACACAAAACCAGTCGACACCCAAACCACCACGATCTCCCTAAGCACCGGCCCAAACAGGTCTTACCTTATCTAGAAACACCTGTAGAGAAGATGAAGTCTCACCTGAGATGTTCGAGGGAGAGATGATAGAACCAAATTTCTGTAGTATGGAGGATGACCATGTGTCTACTTAGTGACTTATCGCAACATTATTCCATAGATCTAACCATTTATATTATGTGTTAACAAAATTGTATCATCATTCAACAGATCGCATTAACATAACTGATTCACCACCAAACATTGACGAGCAGAGAGATATAGTAGTATATCATCATCTAAAGCAGAAAAACATCACATCAATCACAGATCCATGTCGCAGAGACACATTACATTCACATTTGGATCGCATAAAATAGGAAAATAGGAAAACAACAAAAGAGACAATGATTTTGCTCAACTTCTGTCAAGTCATATTAACCTTTGCGACAAATCACAGGTTCTCCAAAACGGTTCCTCCTCTCACATACATAGATCAACATTCACAATATCATATCTTGAATTCTCTAAAATAGAGCGAAAACTAAGAAGACTTAACACTTGCAATTCTACATAGGCTTGCTCCTTTACATTGATGGCTGACTTAACCAACTCCCTAACTAATTCTTAATAGATTTTACAAAATAGTGACCACTATCCACAAAATGCGGTCCAAAATTACAAAATATGTCCAAAATACATAAAATATTGCACTTTCGAATTGCGTGTCATTCTCCACCTTGCATGGTATCTTTGACCTTGCGCAGAATCCGTGATGTTGTGCAACTATCTTACCCAAAAATTGAACAACATAGTCCTTAAGTCGATAATATTCCTTTACCCACCAGATATTTTGGTAGCATGCTCTCTTGCAAACCTTTACTGCATCCACATCCATACCTTTGTAATCTTCTGGTTCCATCCACGCCATGACCACAATCAGAATCAACAACCAGTTGTATGCAAATGATCGCTGCCCCTCCTGGATTGCTAATGCGTCATCTGTCAACTGGTTCATTAAGAATAGAAACCAGTTCATCTATAATCCTTACATACACTGCTTCACGCATGCAATAACCCTGGAATTACACTAGTTAGGCCTATTCATTCTCACAATATTACTAGCCAAAATTTGTGCTCCAATGCAGACAGATGGATCATTTATGTTGTCAACATGATACACCTATCCATCATGCTGCAAAACACATTTCTTCTTCAACCTTGCATCCAAATTCCTATCATTGTCTCTCCCATTGAAATATTGAGAAGGGTGGGGCCCGTCCTTGGGAAACCCTGTGATCTCTGAAATGATTACCATGGTGACTACGAATGGCTGGTACAACCACAAAATCCCATCGTGGAAGCATGCCAAGAGCTGCTTCGTGCATGCATTCGCTTCGTTCAACTACCCAAAGTGCGACATGTTTATAAGATCCAACAAACCGGATATTTGCAAACCTTGCACCTAGTCCTGTGGAATTCGAACTATTGGGTTTCCTCCAACTACTACCATAGGTTCATAGGGACCCTTTGTGATCTCTGTCAACACAAGCATCTCATGATCATCATATTTCATTTGCATCAGCACAGGCACAATGTCCATGGTGTAGACCATGCCCTGCAGTATCGTCTACATATTCATTGGGCATTTCTAGTTCTTTGTCATTTTCCATGTTTTTGCATCAGGTCGCGTGGGAGGCACATACCCAGGGATGTTTGCAATGGATGCCCCTATGTGGGTCAATGATTCTACAGCTCCGGAAGTCGATGGACCCATCTACGTAGGTGCCTCCTCCTATGCCCACGCAGATGTTCTATCCTTTCGTTTCCTCCTTACTGGAGAGTTGGGACGGTGTGCCCCTCTCTTCTTCTTCTGAACCAATGAGGATCCCATTGGCATGCTTGCAACTTCCTCTTCAATGGTGACTCTGATGTCTGATGAATCCCTCTTGCTAGAAATCTTGACCGTGACTTACTCATGTAGCATGCCACACCAGTGCCCCAAGTTTTCAATGGACACTACACCCTTACACTGCTCAATAACTCAACTACTCACTACACTCTACAACTTAAGAACTCAACAACACAATGCAACATGACTCTCTGCAACAATTCTGCAACTCTATCAACTCTCAGTCTTGAACATTGCTAAATGCCAACCGCATTTGGCCTCTTCTTATAGCACCAAGTCGATTGCACCCCCATCATGACTAAATCGTCTTTAATCATTTCGACCAAATCATACATTAATCACCCAAATCTACCGGCGAGTCAATCCAATGGTTGGATTGACCATAAATAGGCGTCACTTCAACAAGCATCACCGGTTAACTGCTTTATCTATCTACATTTATTAATTATTTAACTATGTCGCAGCCCTGTGACTGTTGTGACAGAACTTCCTAATTGTGCTACTGGCTCCTATACTTGCACATCCACTTCCTCTTAGTGCACCATCCTTCTAACTATCATCTCATGTAGAAAAAAAAATCATTGCATAGTGCCTCAAGCATCACGCAGCTCCAGGCCTGTCTTGTAGGGATTCATCCTACTACCATTCACTAACTTTGGCAGCATCACTCCATCTAACTGCTGCAGTTGTATTGCACCTCCTGAAGAAATGGAATTAATGAGATATGGACCTAGCCAATGCATCTGTAACTTACCTAGATGTTTCACAAAATTACTGTCATACATCAGTACCAAGTCTCCTTGTTGAAACTATTTGTGTTTAATGTGTCGAACATGCCAATCCTTTTTTCGATCCTTCTCAATGCGTTGGTGAAAACCTGCAACAAAGTATTCCTCCTCGAGTT
The DNA here is from genome assembly GCA_001517045.1 of Pseudotsuga menziesii. NCBI lineage: Eukaryota > Viridiplantae > Streptophyta > Pinopsida > Pinales > Pinaceae > Pseudotsuga > Pseudotsuga menziesii. Next base: position 4,576 of record LPNX010490509.1, on the reverse strand, counting down.
GCACCAATTGCGCCATTTTCTCCTCTAGTGTTGCTTCGTTGTCCATGTCTGTCCTTGCTACTATGCACAAACTTGGAACAATGTACTCCATAGGCATGACTACCTCTTGTCCATACACCAATTTGTATGGTGTCTGCCCTGTCAATCTTTTGCAAGTGGTGCAATATGCCCACAAAACTGCTAGAATCTTCAAATCCCAGTCATCGAGGTTCACAGTGCATACCTTTGTAAGTGCATGCTCCAACACCTTGTTGAATGCCTCCACTATCCCATTCACTTGTGGATGATACGGGGTACTCTTCTTAAGTTCTTCTGTCAATGTGTTGACTATGCGATTGATAAAGTGACTTCCCTGGTCTCTCATCAATATCCTTGGGCACCCAAACCAAGTAACACTGTTGTCAAATATGAACCTCGTTGTTGTCGCAGCAATGCAATCTACAATAGGTGCGGCCTCTGCCCATCTTGTCAAATAGTTTATCGTTGTAATGATGTAACATGCACCAGTCCTCTTTTCAGGTGGGTTGATTCATTAAAGGAAATTTGATGTCTAAAATGGGCCTCCTAAGGAAAATAATAAAATAATAGTTAAAATAATAAAATACTAGTTATTAATTTTGGAGGAAGAATGGAAAAAAGTACTTTTTTTGTTCATATTTTTGACATATCTCCTTGTGTTTTTACTCAAATTCTGAGTGGGAGAGCTCGTTGGATGAAAAATTTAATTTTGCATCCAACGAGGTCTCTTGCTCAGAATTTGAAGAAAAACACAGGGAGATATGTCGAAAATATGAACAAAAAAAGATGTTTTATTTTATGACAAATATGTCAATTCAACCATTATGGTTGACTCATTTTATTGAAATTCTATTGGTTCTTGAATTCCAACTCACAAAATTTATCATTGGTGTGTTTTCTTATAAGGTCCATTTTAGACCCCATATTTCCTCTAATGGGTACCACAAAGTCCACAACCCATTTATCAAATGGTTGCAATGTCACCTAAGGTACCAGCGGCATCTCATCCCAACTTGATCGTTTTCTAGTTCTTTGAAAGACATCACAATTCCATGCATAGTCCATCGCGTCACCATGTAAAGTGGGCCATTAAATCCTTGCATAGAGCACCTTTCTGGCAGTAGCGCGACCTCCATATTTTGCACCAGCAACTCCTGCATGTGCCTCTGCCAATATCTACCCTTGTTCGTGCAGTAGGAAACATCGCTGTAAAATATTATCCAGTCCTAGTTTATAGAGTTGTCTAGTGATCAGCTGGAAATATGCAGCCTTAAAAACCAACTGCTTCTTCTGACTTGTAGTAATCTCTTCTGGTCTTGTTTCGGTCGCTAGAAACTAAACTATGTGCTTATATTACTCATCAACCATGTCAAATATGAATAGTTGCACATCTAGAAACCATTCTTCAATGTTTATTGGTTCCTCATCTGTCTCAATTCAGGATAAATTATCTGGGTCAACATTCAAGTGACCCAACTTCACAATTATATCAAAATCAAACTCTTGAAAAATAAGTAGGAAGCGACATATCTTCCCCCCCAACACAGACTTATTGACCAGGTATTTCAATGCATAATGGTCCATGAACATCTTGAAATGAACACCCAATAGGTAATGGTGAAACTTCTGCAACACATATACCATCACTAGACCTTCCCTCTCTGTGGTAGTATAATTATTCTCTATGGATGACAGCTTCGGACTAGCGAAAGTGATCTAGTGATCTAAATATCCTTCCCCTAGCTGGGCTAGCACCACTCCCAGTGCAAATGATGATGTATCCAATGGAAATGGAACTCCTTATTCCAATAAAGAAAAACCAGTATTGGTGTGGATGCCATATTCACCTTTAGTGTCTCAAAACTGCACTAACACTCTGGACTCCATACAATGACTGCATCCCTCTTCAGTAACCACTCCATAGGAGTTGTGATCACAACATAACTGCGAATGAAATTACGGTAGTATACCATGTGCCCTAGTGTCTCTCTTAGTTGCTTCACATTTGTAGGCGGTGGAAAAATCAAAATCAGTGCAATCTTCGAGGGATCTATCAAAATTCATTTCTTGCAAACAATGTGTCCCAACAACATCCCAAATGGTGCATAGAAAATACACTTCTTTAAGTTCAGCACAATCTGATGTTGTCAACATCGCTCTAGCATCAGTCACAGGTTCACCAGATGGTCCCTGATCAATCCATAAATGTCCAATCATCCATATAATCTTCCAGAAACTTCTGAATAAAATCCTTGAATGCGGCGACAACAACCCTGGAGAATATCGCAAGCGTATTCTTCAGCCCAAATGACATCAAAGTGTACTGAAAACAACCCCATTCAATAATGAATGTTGTCTTGTGGCGATCCTCTTTTGTGATCCTCATCTAGTGATAGCCAAAAAAACCATTCGTAAAGGAATACATTTATTGAACTCCCACTCCTTCTAACACCTCATCAATGAATGGTGTTGGAAATGGATCATGCATACATGCATCATTCAATTTTCTCAGGTCGACACAAATTTGAACCTCACCTGTCTTCTTATCTTGGACCACCATTGGAATGATCCATTCTGATTCTTCAACTGGCTCAATTATTTTAGCATCTAGCATTCTGTTGAGATCATCTTTGACCTTCTCCTTATATCATGGATTCAAGTGATACGGCCGCTTCCTTACTAGTTTTAAATCAGGCTACAATGGGATCTTCATTTCTCCTAAATACCTCAGTATTCCCTTCATTTCATAAAATTTCATAGGAAATAAATATTGGAATCATGCAATAGATCTGTGATCTTTTCCATGGTCTCTTCATCCCAATAGTCCCCAATATTTGCAAAATTTTGGTTCTCCTCCATCCCAATGTTGACATTGCTTATTTTTAATGGTCGATTCATTGGATCCATCGGTATGTTAGGTGTTGCGACATCCTGACTCCCTTTTTTCTCTGGAATATTGATATTCCATGGATCATCACCATCCTCAGGTCCTCCAGTTACATTATAACGTTCCATCATCGACTGCATCAGGCATTGCACATGTGGATCCACCGGATATGCAACTGGTACTTCCTTCATAACAATGTCACGGATGTGCTGCAGTGCATCATGGATAACTGGATTGGTATTCGCAAAACTAAAGGTGTGAGTAAAACGAACTGTCAACTCTTCTCAAGTAGTAATCTCTCTTCGCAACTCAACTAATACATACCATTATTGTGGCATCTCATCCAACGTGTGGATAAAGGCACGGACCCACTCATCCTTTGGTCATGATGGCCACAAGGTCTGACACTCAATCATATGATCGCTAGGATTATTTCTCCCATCGTACCTTCCAATGTGGTACTCTTATGCAGTACCAAAGCGAATTGTCATCAATCTTCGACACTGTGACCGACTAGTGATTGACTTATGATGGGTCTCCCACCAACATGCTGGGGTAGCTTTCAGTGATTCATCCAATGCTAGCAACCATTGTGGTTCTGACACCTTGTCCTTAAATTCAATGAGAAACTCAAACAACTCAAACAATCCTTCATATATCGGTAGCTCAATATTTTCTATTGCGATTCGACACAGTGACTGCTTAATCAAGCCACACTTTCTTATCGATACCTCATGCATGATTTTCTGCCAATTCTCTAATGCATCATCAGATTCAGAAGACGCAGAGATAGAGCTGCACCAACTAAGCTCACCATCAACTATCGGATGGATGTAACCCTCCGAGATGTTGTATGCATGGTCCCATCCTTTCACAGCTTTGTCCCTCACCGACTCAACATACCTTCACCCTTCAGTTGGATCCATCAGAGCGATGACCCTGATGCCGCGGTTTTCAAAAGTCATAAAATGTTTCTTAAAGTTGATATGATCCTATACCATCAAAAACTTCATTAAACATCAAAATCAACATAAGTGTTCATCCCTTCGACTTCCACAACAAGGTGCAGAACTTTCCCAATCGACGTTACTCTGGCCTGGTTAACATTGTACAGGTCTCCGACCTCGTCCTCCTCCTTAACCAAAGCCTCCACCTCATCCTCCTCAAAATCCTCCGCAGAATCCTCGTTGCTGCTCATATTATAGTTGATTGAATTGTTGTTGTGGGAGATTCGACTAATGCTGAACATACTACTGTCGCTAAACATATTGGGGCTGCTTTGGATCCATTTGCATGTGATTATACTACAATTGTGGCACAAACTATTGTTGTAGTTGTGACTGCGGTACGAACTATGGTTGAGGTGGTGGCTGTACCACCTGTGGTTATGGTTTCTGCACTATTCAATGGTCCTCTCCCTTTACATAGTACATGTCCATTGTTCTATCCTAGAGTATATCATATGTGCGAAAATACTTATCTTCATGCCCAACAGATCGACAGAATGTGCAGTATAAATTCATCGGATTTGTGACCATCTTTTGCATATATCCACAATCTTCATGTTGATTTCCATAAACTTGAAAAATATGGCACCATGGCACACTGCCACAACTCAATGGGTTCGGCGCTCCTGACAACAAGTAGTTTCAGTAATCTAGGCAGTTATCC
>LPNX010490481.1:123689-234440 GCA_001517045.1 Pseudotsuga menziesii | reverse complement strand
ATAATAAAACTGGGCAAACCTCAATCCATAAGTGTCCTTTTGTGTGCCGACCTGAGGGATGTCAGCACTCGGACGGAGAGGTGCCAATCAGCTGTATAACAGGGGGATCTGTATTAGAACCAGGAATGGTTTCAAGTCATGGTTGGGAGGAACATGGTAGTTCCAAAGTTATCCAGTTATCATTTCTAAGGTCAGAAATAGATAGGGTCTTATTAATTCTAGGTGTTTAAGTGTGAGGGATCTTTTAGCCATTAATAGAGCTCCATAGTTGTAGTTAAGAGGTTTCTACAATTCTGAGTTGTTTTAATTATGTTTACATGTTGCAATTATAGCTATTATGATTTGGATTAAGATCTGTAATTGTATTCTCAAGTTTGAATACATGCTTCAGGTTTGTTTTATTAGATTAAATAGAATCATAGTCTTTAATTCTTTAGAATATCAGTCTTTAAGTAATAATATAATCTCTAGTTTATTTTAATAGATTAATTTAGAATCTCAGTCTAGATTTAACCCTTAGTTATCTAAATGATTTTTAATAACCATACTTCTGTCAAACATACTAAAACTAAACCCTACATCATAGCAAATGTCTCCTTTAAAAACATAGTAAGAACAAGATAAACTCTTAGGAATAAATTAAAGGGAATTTGCAAAGGTCTACGACCTTATTAAAATAAACGAGATATCAACTTAAATTTAGAATATAAACCGAACATTAAACATATTCATAAATATAAACCAGGGATCGAATTCCTTAAACAAATCAAACACATAAACTAAAACGAAAACGCTGGCATATTACATTTTCCAGCAACGAAGAGTACCAATACATATAACCTATCTACATACAATAAATAACAATTAAATTACCAAAAATAATTTTCATAATTCCTCATACAAAGGACCAGAGCCTATCCATGATTTGAGAAGAATATTTTTTACATTATTAAACCCAAAACTTATACACAGGAAAAGAACTTAAAAATTATACTTTATCCCGGTATCGAATCTTGTTAAGGATTATCGGCTTCCACTACGATTTTCCTAAACTATCTACGCAATAGTACAATAAAATATATTACAAACATAACAATCAATCAATCATTGCATTCCCAGAAAAAATATCATACACTCTAGCTAAGAGTGTTAAACAAATATTAAGGGAATAAAAAACATAAAACCATATATCATCTATCTAAACCCGAGATCAAAGCTCTTAAGATATGGATGAGAAAGTCCACATAGTAATAAATAAATAATAATGTGATGTCCCCAAAATTTGAAAAAATAAAATTGTAGGCTAGTTAATTACTACCTATTCTTGACATTAATTCATCTTCCGCGGAATATGTCGGTCATTGTTTTCTAAATTGAAGTGTAGTAAGTTGTCCTTACCTTTCTAGGTGTTTTCTTATGTAGTTGTTGATGGAATTATGTGCTATGTTTATTTTACTTGAGCTCGTTTAAATGAGTACTCTGCTTATTGATTACTATTTATCATGCATGTGCGTATGCTCATTCAGTTATATCTTACTTCCTGGTTATAAGTTTTGTTCATTGTTTATGGAAAGTCCTGGCTTATCTTTAATTGCCAAGGAGTACAGGGGCAGAATTTGTATCCCTTATGTGACCACTTGGAGAGGTAACTGGTTCTACCTACTATTATAGGGTTTACTTAGTTCATGTTGAACTAATGAAAAGTTCTCCTTTCTTTGTGAAGATTCATTAGATGGATAAATCTTGCTATGACAACTAAACTTGACATCCTATAGCATGCCTAACTAAAGTCATGGCCAAACTATTCCTACTACTATTGTTTACGTATAGTTGTGGTTTGTAAGGCCTGAATCCTTACGATTGACATTATTATTATGGATTGGGAATGTAATCATTTTTATCCCTTTTCTATGTATTAATAAAATATAGTTTGGAATGTGTTAATGCTTAAGGTTATAGGATTAAGTCATAATACTTAACCAACATTATATTAAAGTTTGTAAATATTATGGTTCATATGGTAAGACCTTCATGGCATATTCCAGACGCCCTGAAACCATGGCTTAGTTATGCCAACGAGGGTTTTGATGGGTGTTTTAATACAAAATCACATTGTTGGGGTTTGAAATATATGCATGTGGGTGAAATCTACGTCGATGGTGGAGGAAAACAAACCATAAGCTTGGTTCTATCATGGTTTGGGATTGATTTTTCAATGTTGTTGTTTTCTTGCATTGTTCAGCTCTTTGGGTTTATCACGACGTGGAGGAATAGGCTCACACTACGCTTGGAAGGTATGCTCTCTATTTGGTTTGGTAGCTTTATATATTGTTTTCGTCAGATTGAGGCTTAGCATACTTCTGATAGTACTCAATTTCAAAATGAAGGTGCAAGGGGCTTCCATTCATTGGTGTGGGTGTTTATAAGACTATATATGATACCCTTCCATAGGTAAGCCCTCCAATAACTTAGGCATGTTACCTTTTCATGTAAATATTTAGAAAAGATTTGAGCTCTGTGTTGAAATGTTTAAATTTGTGAGTATTTGGTTATGGTTTCGACTGTATGGATCTATTGCGTTAATGGGAATTCAAATATGCATGGGTAAATATAATTTTGGTTATGGTTTAAGTGTGGAGCTTCAGGCCATGTCTGTCTAGATGAGAAACGGCTCTATAATCATTTTTTGTTTTGTAACTTAAACATATGGTTGGATAAGTTAATGGAAGCTCTTCATTTTGGCTTTAAATGATGGGTTTGAACTATGGTAGTGCCATTTCTTGCAATGGCACCCTTGTTGAATCACAAATTGTGTGTAGGGTGAAACGATGAAGATGGGTGTCTATTTTGGGGGGTCTTATGAGAAAATAAACCTGATTTTTTCGTGTTTTCCAACTTTGGGGGAACGAAAGTGATATTTTTTTTTATAATTTCACTTTTAAGTAAAAACAAAACTTTTAGAGAATTATGTTATCTTTCTATTCATAATTTTTTCAATTTATTTTATTGATATTTGATATCTCATTTTGGCAAATGTTTGATAGTGTGTCCTTATAAAATGAAAGGACTAAAAAATAGTCATATTTGGTTGCACCCCTAAAATCATTGTTAAACTTGTGTTTTGCAAAAAACAAATATGCTACGACAATCTACACACAATATACTATTGCGGTGACTATAAGTTTGTAGCCAATAGATCTATATACTAATTTTAATATTTTTTTAAAATCGATCAATCAGAAAAACTTGTAGGTTTTAAACATGTTTTTGGTTGCGACACTTTTCTCTCAATTGACTATAAAAATTAAAAATATACAAATACCCTTTTGAAGTAGACACTCCAATTCGCTGCACCATATTTATTTCAATTTTTTAGGTGCTGTATTTTTAAATTTATATATTTTTCATTTCACCGCATTTTGAAAGAGATGAAACTAAACTCAACACATGTTAAGAAACAAAAAAATAAAAATATCGGATCTCACCTATACACAACAAAATCTATACCTACGGAAAGTAGATTTAATGATGAAAGTAAAGGTATCAAGTCCGACAGTCGATTTGTAGTGTAAGGCATCCATTTTACCTTCTGAAAATGGAGAAACCTGAAAAACTATGCAGGTTTTAGGTCTCATAGTTTATTTGGCCGAATAATGTTTTTCTGTTACGGAACCATTACAAGAAAGGTTGTTCGGCCAAAAAACTAAACGCAAAAAGAAATTTTGTCGGCTAGAAAAAAATACGTTATCTATATATTCGTATAAATAAAATGAAAGAGACTCATTATTTTCGCACATTTTCATTTCGTATAAGTAAAAATATTTTTGAACGGGTTTTCAAAGGAGATTTCTTTTGCCAAAGGAGGTTTTCTACAAGGTATTTTTTTTCTTATTTATTTCCAAGGGGTACATTGAAAGAATTTTTTCCCAAGGAACTTTTGCCAAAGATTTTGTGTTCTAAAGTATTTTTGCAAAGAAGTTATTTCTTTGCAAGAAGTTTTTTCATAGAGTTTTTCTTCCAAAATATTTTTGCAAAGTAGATTACTTCTTTGCAATGGGTTTTTCCAAAGAGTTTTTTTTTCAAGGTATTTTTGCAAAGGAGTTATTTCTTTGCAAGGGGGTTTTTCAAAGAGTTTTTTTTCCAAGGTATTTTTGCAAAGTAGGTTATTTCTTTGCAATGGGTTTTTCCAAAGAGTTTCTTTGCAAGGTATTTTTGCAAAGGAGTTTTTTTTTCCAAAATATTTATATAAGTTGTTTTTTCAAAGAAGGTTTTTTTTCAAAGAGGCTTTTTTTCCAATTGTTTTACAAAGAATATTTCTTTACAAGGTGTTCTTATTTTTTTCCAAGGGTTTTTCCAAAGGAGATTAAATAATCATGAGAAATAAAAGAAACTGTAAAAAAAAAGGTGATCATAAACGGGATGACGATGATAATAGGGAAAAACAAAAACTTAGATTTAGAGCCAAAAGAGCAAGGGTTGTAGAAATGGAAGAGAGAATTGAATATATAAGAACATATTTACATGATACTATTGATAAAATGGAAATTGAAAATAAGGTACAAGAAGAACAAATGGAAGTTGAAGAGACCATTGTTGAAGATGTAAATAGTGATTTACATGTTAATGTTGATGAAGTCAATAATGAAGATCAAAATGAAGATCCAGAAATTGGACGTGGTATGTATATATCATCTATTTTCCAAATTCAATTTTTGTAATGAATTGTATTTTTGGACATATGTTAAATTAAATTTAACTTGATGTATAGGTAATTTCACCATTGATCATGAAATTTTAGAAGACATTGATTGTGGCAAATATGGAGAAACATTACCCATACATGTTGCACAATATCGTGCTACAAAACTTTATGATGATATTTCCAAGGATTGTTCAATAGCAGGACAAGCACAAATTTTGAGATGTTTATTCATGTCCAAGAAGTTAGAAGGTGCTACGTCATTATTGGGTATTCACAAGGTGACAAAAGAGTCAAAACTAAAACATAATGTGATAGAAAATATAGGTGATGCAATAAAAAAATTTGGAAAATCCAAAAAGAAATATACCATTGTTGCACGTAGAGCAATTCAGACAACAATTGTTTCAGCTAGTGCTAGACAAAAATGTTTGACAACAAAACTAGCGCAAGCAATTGGAACCTAAAGGAAGATATTATATAAACATAGCTAATTCAGAATGCAAATAGATGAAAATGATGAACTTGCTTGCTGGAAAATTATTTGTAGACAACCTTACAAAGATAGAATGGGAGAAGGTTTTAAAGATATTGTACAGAAATATTGGTTGGAACATGCTTGAGTTTCACCAAATTAAAGGGATGTGATACTACAAAGGGTATCATGAAATGTATATGAAATCCATCCAAAACATATAATGGAAATGACACAAGTACAATTGTTCAATAAATTCAAGGAGTATCATCATGGAATTAATATGTCAATAACTACATTTGTGCAACAAAAACCATGGTATGTTAGACCTATTACTATATGGGTCACATGTTGTTGTTGTTATCATGTGCACTTTTCTTGAATTTGGTAAAAAAAATTGGACCAATTCACCACCTCCGCCCACAGTATGTGAATTCATATCTCAAACTCTATGTGAGAGAAATCACGATGAAGTATTTTATAATAAGAAATGTGTCAATGGAAAACATTGTCATGGTTGTGGAAATCTTGTTTTATTCCACAATAAATACCCTATCGATAATGATCAATCACTTTCAAATGTAACCATTGATTGGAGAAGATATGAGTACAACAAATATTCTACAAGTTCTAGTGATGCACATTCCAAAAGAATTGATTTGCGAGAAGATAAAATATGTGTGACAGATTTTCTCAAGAAATTTGAAAGTGACATTTATAAATACACCAAGCATTTAGATAGAGAATGATGGAAAGACCTTCAATTCAAACATTCTCGTGAAATTTTTCCAACTAGAACAATTGTTTTTGTGGTTGATTTTGCAGAAAAATACACATTTGCTGCACAAAAAGAGATTCAAAGTGAATACTATCATTCTGAACAAGTTTCAATATTTGTCCATGTTCTATATAGACATTCTCAATAAGATGTTGATGGCATTAAAAGCGCATGTGACAATAGAAATGTGATTAAATAATATCACTTTTATATCAGCGATGATCGTACACACGATACACATTTTGTTCAACATTGTATTGAAAAAAATTATATGATTCACTAAAAAGTCATAAATTTAAATTCAATGAACATTGGATATGGTCGGATGGATGTGCAGGACAATTTAAATCTTCACGATCATTTTTTTGGTTATGTCGACTTCATAAAGCACTGAACATTAAACATCATTCAAATTTCTTTGAAACTGGACATGGAAAAGGTGAACATTTTACCTGCGCTTGGATTTTCCCTATCAAAACTTCGTAACATTCCTAACATTTCATAACATTCATTCCTAACAATCATTCATACATTCATATATTTGCACATATCAAAACTTCCTAACATTCCTAACATTTCCTAACATTCATTTCTAACATTCCCACATTCATTCCTAACATTCCCCACACATTGATTCTTAACATTAGATTGCACCTATCAAAACTTCTTAACATTCCTAAAACTCTCAACTTATGAACACTAAAAACATTTTACATCTACAAACATACATAAATTTAATAATAAATACATTCATATATTTGAACCTATCAAAACTTCCTAACATTTCCTAACATTCATTCTTAACATTCATTCCTAACATTCATATATTTGCACCTATAAAAACTTCCTAACCTTTGCTAACATTCATATATTTGCACCTATCAAAACTTCTTCGCATTCCTAAAGTTCATTTCTAACATTCCCCACATTTATTGTTAACATTAGATTGCACCTATCAAAACTTTCGAACATTCATAAAATTCTCAACTTCTCAACACTAAAAACATTTTACATCTACAAATATACATAAATTTAATAATACATGCATTCATATATTTGCACCTATCAAAGAGGTGCAAATAACATATTTTAGGAATGATTGTTAACATTCATTCCTAACATTCATATATTTTATATCTACAAACATATTTTAGGAATGAATTTTAACATTCATTCCTAACATTCATATATTTTCACTTATAAAAACTTCCTAACATTTCCTAACATTCATTTCTAACATTCCCCACATTGATTCCTAACATTCCCCACAGTGATTCTTAACATTATATTACACCTATCAAAACTTCCTAACATTCCTAACATTCTTAAAATTCTCAACTTCTCAACACTAACATTAACATTCCCCATTCCCACATTCACTCCTAACATTTCCCATATTTATTATTAACATTAACATTCATCATATATTCATTCTTAACATTGGATTGCACCTATCAAAACTTCCTAAGATTTCTATCATTCTCAACTTCTCAACAACAAACATACATAAATTTAATAATATATAGATTCATATATTTGCATCTATCAAAACTTCCTAACATTCATAACCTTTACATATACATGTATGTAATCCAAAAAACAATATCTAAGATCAATGCACATGTATATAATCCAGAAAAACAATCATGAACATGTGTATAATCCAAAAATTAAGCTCCTCGATGTCCGAATCAACTACAATATATGTATAACAAAAAAAGAACAATATAAATAATTATTTAAATGGAAGTACACCACTATCATCCACTAGGGTCTTCCCTTAGACTCATAACAATCTGCAACATGTATAAAAACAGATTATGAATACCATAAATTATTTAAACCATTTTAAACTAAAATCAAAACATTAAAACATTAAACTAATATATCAAAGAACAATACAATTATTAACAAAATTACCTCAAATTCTCTATCATCCAATGGATTCTTCCCGTTGCCTCTAAAAGGTGGAGGAGACCCAAGCTGTAACATGTATAAAAACAATTTATAAATCTTACAAATTATTTAAACTATTTTAAACTAAATTCAAAAAAATAAAATATTAAACTTACAATTCCACCACTATCCTCCAATGGAGTCTTCCCTTTGCCTCGAAAGATTGAAGAGATTCAAGCTTCAACATATATAAAAGCAATTTACAAATGTCAAAAATTATTTAAAGTGTTTAAACTTATATATCAGAGAACAATTCAAGAACAATTCAACTATGAACAAAATTACCTCAGTGTAAATATCCAAGAACAATTCAATTATGAACAAAATCACTTCAGTGCTAATATCCACATCCATCAGAGAACCTATATCTTCACCGCCAATTTCAATATGTTCTCTTCCCTTAAAATTTAAATTTTGCTAATAAATAAATCATAGTAAAAGCAAAAAAAAGTAAGCTTAATCAATTAACTTAAAACCGAAACAAAAAAAAAAAAAATCATTAGCTCACAATAGATGGAAAATCATCTAAAAAGTTCGAATCTAATGCAACTTGAATGGATAATTCAAATTAACAATAAGATACATAGTTAAATTTAAAAACAAAAAATAAAATATCTTTCAAACATAAATATAAATATATTTAAGTATTAAATATACCTCTCCAAAATGCTCTTCTACATTTCCAACATTTTGACTAGTGGAGACTCTAAAATTATGTTCATTTAACAGTCGAGAAAACTGAAACCAATAAACATTTACATAAGATATTTATTACTATACATCAAAAAATAATTTATCATACATAGATATAATGTAAGTTCAATTCAAAATAAATAAATAAAATTAATAGATTGAAAGTACACAAACCTCTCCTATACTTGATGTGTCATTGGATATTCTATCCGAAGCTAGATCACGACAAACCTTGGCATAGGCCTTTAGATATTCAATGCCCATACAATCTAACTCATCATTTGTTTTGTAAACAAAATCTTTCTAAATAATGGCTCGAGCCCTCTCTCGACTCAATCCAACATCAACTCCTACAAATGCCGAAGTCAAACCTTCGGCAACATTATGCCTTGCAATTGTCCCAACTTGTGATGTGGGCTCCATCTCTGATTTGTAAGTCACAAGCCTAGGTGGTCGAGATATCTAAGGTGAAGGTTGAAGAGTAATGAGATCTCTAAGAGCACCTTTTCGATTGTATATCCTCCCCTTTCCAACTCCATAAAACTCGGAATGAATATTAGTATACTCTTGCTTCATTCCTAAAAAAAATTGGCATAAAAAAACCTAGAAAAATAATTACGAACCTCATCGTTCCATGGAAACTGACCATAGGATACAAGAAACCAATCATATAAAAAATGTGTAAGTTCACGGTTCTTAAAATATTACACTTTCAATGCTTTACACTTTAGGCCCTCTTTGAAGTTAAACATTGAGTTGGTCTATTCTCTAGTCACTCTCTCCTTAACAACAGCCCACTTGACTGGACCCATCACCTATGCCTTTTTTCTCTACATCAAGGCAACAAAACTGTCTATTGTTAGTCCAATATCTTCATATACCTCAATGAATTTTTGCAATGATTGCAAAACCATCTCTATACTTTGTTTGTTCTCTGGACCGAGATCCAAACTAGAAAGATCATTTTGCAGCTTGTCATAGTGAGCCCTACAAATTTCAAGGGTCATTTGTTGATTATCACTTTCCCATGGAAGCTCCTCCAATAAATATTATGGATAGGTCGAAATGGGTGTACAACCCTCAGATATTTGGACATATTGCGTCCTAGCTTGACCTTCTCCACCCTGTGTAGAATGACGAGCCTCTTGCGAACCTTGCTTGGTGTCCACTCTTGTCTCCCATACAAAAGTTCGAAATCCACGTTCACCCATAGAGGATAAAGGGGAATCATCTCTATCACTATCACCATGGAAATGATCAGACAAATGTGAACTATACAATAATCATGAATGCCAAGGTGAAGTAGACAATCTTTGATTTTCATTTGGGAGACCAACTCCTGAAGAATGTGATGACCTCCTACACTTTTGTCTCAAATGTTGTTCCATTTCCATTTGATATGATATCTACAAGTTTACAAAAATATCAACTCATCACATATTCAAATTCTACATGTTAATTAATCAACTTTAAAGACCTAGCTACTAAAAAAACTAAGATTTTAATAAAGACGTAGATGTCCCTAATATTATCTAATAGTTCTTAAAATAAATATAGCTAATTTATTATCTATATCTAATAGTTCTTAAAATGAATATAGCTAAATTATTATATATTTCCATTTGATATGATATCTACAAGTTTACACAAATATCAACTCATAACATATTCAAATTATACATGTTAATTCCTCAACTTCAAAGACTTAGCTACTAAAAAAACTAAGTTTTTAATAAGGACCTAGATGTCCCTAATATTATCTAATATATCAACTCATAACATATTCAAATTCTACATGTTAATTCCTCAACATCAAAGACCTAGCTACTAAAATAACTAAGTTTTTAATAAGGACCTAGATGTCCCTAATATTATCTAAAGTTTTTAAAATGAATATAGCTAATTTATTATATAATAGTTCTTAAAATGAATATAGCTACAAATATTTTCATTATTCCATAAAATCATAAAAAAAATTGTTATCGATTTGAACTATTATGATATATGGTTACAATGTAAGCACTCAAAAATAAATAAAAAATTATACTAATCATCTTTATCTAGTAAGCCACCCAAATACAAACAAAGCAAGAAGTAAGAAATGGTAATTGTAGAGCTAATCTTGGAGTAGTGGGATAAAAAATTTGATTTATTTTGTATTAACTACATGGGACATTTAGGTACACTTATTAGCAATATAAATACTTACCATAATAAAAGACATGTTATAACAAAATAAAATATAGGAAGCAATGGCAGAATTTAATTCCAAACAAAAAGATGTTGCACTCTGTCCATTTGGAAATAATTCATGCGCTCTGTCCACATGGACAGAGCACATGAATTTTGTCCATTTGGAAAGAGTTCATGCACTCTGTCCATGTGGACATATTTCATTCACTCTATCCAAACATTAACTATCAAATGATAAATTTGGGTAATAGTACATACCTTGAAGAAGAAACAAGTAAAAACATTACTACTTCCGCTTCCTCTAAATTTTATGTGTAGATATCGATCGTGGAGTAATTGTAGTTATAGATTTGATCAATCATATCTATAACTCCAAATACTCTGTGACCCATATCTACAAATAAAGATAAATGACCTTTCTTTATATAAATGACACTACAACCGATATCTACAAATAAACTCGATCAACGAAGGAAGCAAAACAACCCAACCACCAAAAAAATGAACAATACCTGCCAACAATATACAAAACGTTATAGTATGAAAAGTGTAATCATCAACATTTGCATATTACTTCATATTAATACAGGTTGTAGTCAGTTCAACTTAAAGCTTATGTATAAATAGTTTAATTTGTAAATATTATTTATATAACCCTTTGTATATGTTAAAGCATAGCTTAACCACAAACAAATCTTACTTTTATGAATGCAGAGTTGATCTTTGGCTATTTATAGGATTAATAATCAGATCAATTAGTACAATATCGTAATATAATGGTAAGTATAAACTGTAACTAATAATCATTATACAGGTTATTTGGGATTCTTTTAAGACATATATTAATCGGAATGATACTAACCTCGGTGTAATAATAATTGTTATTTGTAATATTTTGTATTTTATATTAAAAATACATAGTTCAAATAATCAGTAATAGGTAATATTTGGTATTTTATGTGTAATAATATTTTTTTTTATGATTAAGTTTAAAAACAGCTAAAATCCCTTATGCTAAGTAAAGTGATCAATGATAGAGTTGATGAACTCTGTCCATGTAGAAAAATTTCATCAACTATGTCCATGTGGATAGAGTTCCGCAACTCTATCCATGGACAGAGTTCATCAATTCTGTCCATGTGGACAGAGTTCATCAACTCTGTCCATCAATAGAGTTTATGAACTCTGTCCGTGGACAGGTTCATGAATGAATATCTTCATCATAATATATATGAACTAAAATTAAAATTAAAAGAAATCTACAATATCCTAATATAATGGTAAGTATAAACTGTAACAAATAAGCAAAAAATAACTAAAATCCCTTCTTCTAAATAAAGTGTAATAATAATTTTTTTTGTTTACGATTTATATAAAAACAACTAAAATCCCTTACGCTAAATAAAGTGATTTGGGACAAAGTTGATGAACTCTGCATGGGTTGTTGAACTCTGTCCATGTTGACAGAGTCATCAACTCTGTCCATTTGGATAGAGTTCAGCAATTAATATCTTACTCATAATACCTATGAACTAAGATTAAAATTAGAAGAAATCTACACTACTAATTAACATATGCAAACTTAAGAGAGTGAAACGAATACTGAGGGTGGAACATTTTGAGGAGCAATGGAGAAAGGTGGTGCTAGGGTTCTCCCTAGTAACGTAGGGTGAAGGGTGGCCAGGCCACGTCGGTCTGCCCACGAGCATCGCTTTCAAGCCACCTACAGCGTGCCATGGTGGCATTAGGGCAGGGGGATATTGCCCAGGTCGATGGGGATCCCGTAGCTGGATGGGAGGAGCAGGTCGAGGTCGGAAAGGAAGGGGAGAGTCATCTAGGCTCTAGGAAAGGCAAGAAGGCTGGGTTGGGGGGATGCTTACCGAATATGCCCTCTATTCCAGTGATCCAAATCCTATCTGAGACAGTCAGAGGCAAGATTGAATCCTAGAAGGAAAAATCCCTAATAGGGAAATTTGTGCGGATATGGCTGAACGAGAAAGACCTGATTAAATGGATTAATGGTGTATGGAACCCTAAAGTCCACTGTGATATTCAGTTAGGATCAAAGGGTTTCTTCACTATTATCTTCTTTAATCAGGAAGATAGGGATAGATTCATGGAGGGAGGCCCATACTTATTCTTCTCGACAGGGTTATATGTGCACCCATGGAAGGAGCGTTTTAACCCAGAGACAGAGGACATGACAATCGTGTTGGTTTGGATTCGCCTCTTCTCTCTTCCAGGTGAATACTGGGATATGGAGACTCTAAGGGACATTGGAAATACCCTGGGGAAATTCATAAAAATAGCAGAACAAACCAAGATCCAAAGGTACACCACCTTCTCTCAGATTTGTGTCTATATGGACCTCTCTAGAGAGCTCCCACAAGCAATTAGTCTTAACTGGGAAGATGAGGAGCGGATCCAGCCCATCGACTATGAGAAACTCCCCTTCAGATGTCGCCACTATCATGACTATGGTCACCTCGAAAGGAATTTCCCTAAAATTTTCCCTAGGACTGACTCATCCGCCCCCCATCAAGGTAAGGACCAGGAAGCGGATGGATTTACTCAGGTCAAGAACAGAAGGAGAAGCAAAGGGGGAGGAAAACCCATCATGAAAAAGGAGTTGGTGACAAAGGAGAAAAAACCAGGGAATCCTTTTGAGGTGCTAGAGTCAATGAATGAGGATGAAGAAATTCTAGTGGTGAAATCAGTTTCAAACTAACAGGAAAACCTTCCCAAACCTCGAGAGGAGGAGGTTGATCAACAGATGGAAGGTACGGAGGAGGAGGAAGGTGAAGACATGGAACTAGGTGAGCTAGACCTAGACACAATCGAGGAGGAATGCAGGAAGAAGGGACAAGGTTATGTCTCAAGACACCAGCTTGAACTTCTTCAGGAGGCAATCATTCGAACAGGTTCTCTTGAGAGCCTCGGGATTGATCCTGACGCCCAGAAAGGTAGTGAGAGGAATTCTATAGAGGAGGAAATTCAAAGAGGGAGGAAGATGAATAAGTAGCACATAGAAGTAGTTGGAGTCTGACTGATTGAATCTAGCCAATATCCAACAATCAGGGCAGCTTTCTCTGAAGTTAAAAAGAGTTGTCAATGAAGATCATATCATGTAATATAAGGAGGTGTGGCAACCCCAAGAAGTGGAAAACTATAAATCAGAAAATTAAGGAAGAAACACCGGATATTCTTTTCCTCGAAGAAACTAAATGCAGTTTGGGGGGTTTAGAGAAGATTAATGATAAAATCTAGAAAGGAAGTCACCTTATGGCCCTAGATGCAGCTGATCAATGTTTATGGCCCTAGCAGCTTCCCTGAGAAGCAGTCCTTCCTGTATTTCCTCAATTGGTTCAAAGAGAAATAGAAGCGGGGGACATGGGTGCTCGGTGGGGACTTCAACCTAATTGCCAATATGGGGGAGAAGAAGGGTGGTAGACGCTTCCTAGATAAATACCAGGAGGCTTTCAGTGAGTTTTTTTCCCAGAGCTCACTGGTTGATGTGGAGACTGGAAATGGTTGGTACACTTGGAACAACAAGAGAGGGGGGGAGTATATGGTGGCCTCCTGCCTGGATTGGTTCTTGGTGTCATAGAATATCATGCACAGTTTGAGGGAGCTTCTGGCTGATGTTCTCCTGGCAGCTGGCTCGAAACGCTAGCCCACTTACCTTTCTTGGGATTGGTCTAGCACCCCTATGGGAAAACCTTTTCATTTTGAACACTTCTGGATGGAGCACAGAGATTTCAAGGACCTTGTTATTCAATGGTAGCAAGATTTGGTCCCCCCCCCCGCAACCGTTATTTACTGCTTTTAGCAAAAACTCAAGGCCCTGAAGGAAAAAATTCGCACATGGAATAGGGAGGAATTTGGGAAAATCTTTGAGGACAAAAAAAAACTGTTATCTAAGCTGGATCTCATTAATAGACAAGGCATGGAAGGAGGATGGGATGAGGACATGAAAGTCAAAGAGAAGGATTTAATGAGTTAGCAAGAGGCTAGGGAAAAGCAGGAGGAAATTTTCTGGAAACAAGAGGCGAGGGTCAAATGGATGCAAGAGGGTGAAAGAAACACCAAATTCTTTCACAACTCGGTGATCCAGAATAGGAACAACTCCAGAATCTAGAAACATAAGAAAGGAGATGGCACTAGGGTGGAAACTAGAGAGTAGATTGAAGCTGAACTCACCCTACACTTCTCTGAGATTCTCAAAGATGATGGAGGGGATAGAAGCCAAGATATTGAGTAGATCACCATATTAATCCCCAAAGCGATCACTGCTGAAAACAATGAAATGCTAACCAAGCCTATAGAGATGTAGGAGGTAGAGTAAGCAATCAACCAAATGGCCCTGGGGAAATCCCCGAGACCTGATGGTTTCGCAACCAACTTCTTTCACCACTTCTGGGACCTTGTCAAGGAGGACATGCTAGCCATTATTGAGGAATCCAGGACCAAGAGGGGTGTCCTAGAAGCCTTCAATGCTACCTTCCTTACCCTAATTCCCAAAGAGGCAAGGGCGGACACTCCTGACAAATTCAGACCGATAGCACTATGCAATTTCCTCTACAAAATTATCTCCAAGGTCATTGCTAATTGGCTCAAACCCCTTCTCCCGATGCTTATTAGCCCAGAGAATCCCAGTTTCATGGAAGGAAGACAGATCCTAGATGGGGTTATTCTGGTTCACGAAGTGTTGCACTCACTCAAAATCACTAGGACTCCAGGTATGATGATCAAACTGGACATAGCCAAGGCATATGATAAGATAAATTGGGAATTCATGGAGAAAATGTTAGGATCCTTTGGTTTCTCTCGTGCTTGGGTGGAGTGGGTCATGGGTTTGTTCACTACGCCCTTCTTCAACATTATCCTTAACGGTTCCCCGACCATTTCTTTCCAACCTTCATGGGGTATTCGCCAAGGAGACCCTCTATCTCCCTTCCTCTTCATCCTTATGGCGGAATGTTTGAGTCACCTCATTTCTACTCAGGAAAGTCGTGGGGAAATAAGGGGAGTTAAGGCTCATGAGGGGGCCCCTCCTCAGACTCACCAGCAATTCATTGATGATACCATGCTCATGGCGCACCCTTCAATCCAAGAAGCACAAAGCTTCAAGAATATCCTGGATCTCTTTGCTAGGGCCTCCGGCTTGGCGGTCAATCCTAACAAGTCCCAAGTATTCTTTTTCAACACTCCACCGGCCACTGAGAGGAACATTTTAAGAGTCTTGGGGTTTGTGAGAGGGGCTTTCCCATCCAAATACCTTAGGATCCCCCTTGGGATGGGGAGCCCACAAAGGGAGTCCTAGCAGGAGCTTTTGGATAGATTGAAACAAAAACTTTCAAGCTAGGTGCTACGGCCTTTAAATTTCCCCAGCAGACTGATTTTGGTCAAGTCCATTTTGCAAGCTATGTAGACCTACCTCTTCTCGATTTTATCCACTCCCAAGTCCATCTTATAGGAAATTTGGCATTTACAACGTTATTTTCTCTGGAGAGACTGGGAGGCAAAGGCCAAATTCTCATTGGTGAGTTGGGAGGACGTCTGCAGGCCCTAGGAGCAAGGCAGTTTAGGCCTCAGAGACCCTGAAGTGATGATGGAAATTCAAGGAGCCAAAGTTTGGTGGCGCTAGGTAAACTACTCCTTGGAGCCTTGGGACAAACTGTGGCACATGAAATATTCCCGAGACAGGCCTACCAAACAAATGATTAGATTCAATGAGTCCCCAAATGGCTACCCCATTTGGTTGAAAGCTTTGGCTGGCAGGACTATAATCCAGGAGCATAGTTTTTGGGAGATCAGGGATGGAAGCAGGGCAAAATTTTGGGAGGATTCATGGAACCAGCTCCCCATCCTTGGTAGGGATCGATGTTGGACTAACATCAAGCAGCAGGTGATTTAGGGGGGTAGGTTTCAAGTGAACCAGTCGTGGTTGGTTGGAGATTTCAGGGATCAACGCCATTGGGACTTTCAGGACAAACCTGAACCCAAAAGTGAGGAGGATTGAGACGCCTTTCAGGAGGAACTGAACAAACATTTCATCAAGGTTCAAGAGGGTCCCGATGTATTAAGATGGGGATACATGTCTAGAGGCGCCTTTAACATTAAGGAGGCCTATCAAATCAGGATCACTCGTTAGGTTGTAGTGGATGATATTTGGAAAAAAATATGGGTACCCAACCTTTGGCCCAAGATTGCTCTCCTTGTTTGGTTGGTTGTCCGAGGAAGGATTCTCACTTGTGACAACTTGCGTAAGCGGGGGGTCCAAGGTCCTTCTCAATGCTTCTTGTGCTACTGAGAGGAGGAATCCATGAACCACCTATTGTATAGTTGCACCTTTGTAGCAGTGGTTTGGGACAAGGGAGCAATGGGATTTCATCGGAGCGACAAAAGGCATGGCCAACCATCTTGGTCCCTTCGAGATAGGAACCCAAAAGCCTTCAAAAAACCTATCATTAGAACAACCTGGGAAGCCTTCCTAGGTATGACTATGTGGTGCTTATGGAAGGAACGAAATGCTCGGATCTTTAGGGATCAACGTAAAGATGCGAAGGCAGTGTGGAAAACGGTGAAGGACAACCTACTATATTTCATATGATGCATGCAATGGCATGATAAGGAAAAGATTATCCCTCATGAGGAATCCCAGATAGCCATGAATTAGGGACTGGATAGATCCATGATGGATGGTCTGTGCCAATGGGATAAGTTATTCCAACCCTCTAGCCTGAAGTTTTGGTCAGCCCCTCCCCCACTTGTCTTCAAGCTGAACTTTAATGGTTCTTGTAGAGGCAATCCAGGCCCAACAATATTTGGGGGTATTTGCTGCGACCATGATGGCAGGATCATGATGGTATTCTTAGGCTCAATAGGGCAGGATACCAACAACTTAGCCAAATTGAAAGGTTTAATCCAAGGCTTCGAGGTTTTGATCAGGGGTGCCTTTTTCCAAGTGATCATCGAAGGTGACTCCAATACTCTCGTCAAGATGGCCAAAAGGATGATGAATAAGAAAATATCAAAAATTGTTTCTCCCAGCTGGCACCTTACTTCCCAGGTAGACCAGCTGCGCACCCTTCTCCTTTCTTACCCAGCGGTATCTTTCTGCTATGTCAGACAGGAGGCCAAAAAAGCGGCCGATTGTTTGGAAAATGCTGGCATGGATAACGAAGGAGGATTTCGATGCGACAACCTGGAGGATTTTGGAGGGGAGGATTGGGCCCATCATTGCTGCCAACTAGCCACAAGGGACACTATCAGGGAATCATAGATGGTTGGTCTGGTAGATGGGAGGGCAAGTGGTTTTAGGAGGCGCAAGTAGGCCTACATGAGGCTAGCCTAATGCTGCGCGATCATGCTATTTTAAATGTCTGGCAGTTAGGGTGGTTGTACTACACCATTATTTTTGTTCATGCAGTTGGGATTGACAAGATTGGCACTATTCGATGGGATTGTAGACCGGCTTGGGTTCAATATTACCTCAGGCAGTACTGTTTCATCTCTAGTACAAAGGCTACCATGTTCATGATTTGCATGATGTAGGCTACGGTCAGGAATGGGAGAGCTCCCATGTGCACTCCCCTGTTTAATTCCATGAGGGTTGGACCTCATCCCACTGCATATCGAAACTCCAGGTTCAGGCTATCGAATCTGACTCCTCCCCTGTGTTGCTCCCTTGTGTTTGCTTCAATGGGTGCTTTTCAGTGTTGCTTCTTGTCACTCTCCTTCCATTCACAGCTTGGTGCTATGGCAACGAAATGGAAATTCAAGAGGGATGTTTCCCCCAGTGAAATGTCTGGCCAATATGCTAGAAAAGGGAAAACTATCATGCGTCGAACCCGCCAAACCACTAGGGCTTAGCTCTAGGATCAGGAGGAGGCTGATAAATTCAAGGAGCATGTTTCGCTCAGTATCCACAAAGAGATTGAAAGGGTGGTCGAGGAGTTATGGGATGAGGTGAAAAGTATGCCGCGGGAACGTCTGCATGCAGAGGTGGTGAACTGGGTACTGGATCCTGGAAACACTGCAGGCTATGCCTCAGCCTATGATCGCATGTTGATGACCTACTGGGTGACGGTGCGCCTAGTGGTGCATTCTTCGTAAATGTTGGAAGCTAAGAGAGCAGGGGATGCGGAGCCTGTGCATTTCTGGAAGGACCACAACAGCGAATACCACACAATGCACCAGAAAATCGACATTCTCACAGCTCATTTTGGGGTTTCCTTTCCACCGTGTTGATCGTCATGCTCTAGAGATCTCTCGGCCCCGAGAAAGGGATAATAGAAGAGGTACAACAGAAGGAGGTGGCCTGACGAGCACCCCAAAATTGGCAGGCTTCCAGCAAGAAGCTGCGGTGCGTTCTTTAGAATCCCAGCAAGCAGTGGTGGCACTTCCCCCATCTGGCGCGCCCCTTTTGGGACTATCTCCTCTTGATCGGGTATGACTCTCGTTATTGTCTAAGCTTTTTCAATGCCTATTTTTTGTCAGGGTTTAGGTTATGTTTTTAGTTTCTTTGGTAGTCGTCGTAGTAGTAACAACGGAAATTATGTAATTAATGGGTATTCTTGAGGTTATAGGCACAGCAGTAAGTCTGTTTTGACAAGGGATGATCAGCTCTATATTTTTGCTCAGAATTTTGATAGTATTGCTTGTAAAGGGGGGAATGGAAAACATGGTAAACTCCTATATTTTTTGTGGCAACATAGACCAAGTCTGAATCTGGACAGGGTCCAACCGGATTGGGTCATGACCACCCTGGTTTTGGGACTGTTTTAGATGTATATCCACTTTGTAATTTCGATTCTGTAAAGTAATACAAGTTTTATTTACATAAAAAAAATTAACATATTCAAACTTTAAGATAAAAAATAATATATAAAATTAAAAAATACGATGAAAAATAAATTTAAGCCATTGGCTACGACAAGCCATGAATCACTTGTTCAATGTTCGAATTGTAAAAATAATTGCAAAAAAAAATACCGAAATACTTGACAAGAAGATAGAAGAGCACGAATAGGCCACGAACAGACCCTCCAAGAACAGAACACGGACACACCTCCATGAACAAACCTTCACAAACAAACCTCCATGTCGAACAGACCTCCACACTGAACAGACCTCCATGAATAGACCTCCACGCTGATAAGGTGCCAGATAGGTGGCAGGGTGGCGAACATACACGTCAATGTAAAAAAGGCGAGACTGTAGGTAGATGCGGGGACAGGAACGATGGGAGACAAATCGAGTGGTGGAACAGGTACAGCAGGAAACCAGGAAAACAAGCACAATGGGGTGGCAGAACAAGCACGATGGGATGGTGGGTCATGCATGATAGGGTGGTGAGACATGCATGAAGGGGTGGTGGGGAGTGCATGATGGGAAGAAAACAAATGACAATAGGTGAAAACCATGAAAATGGGGTCGTAGCTGACCTTTTATGCAGAATAAGTTTTTGGTTGAATACACATTGAACCACTCATTAAAATTACTGGCCGCCTATGCATTCTGTCAAATTAAACGGTTCCCGTTAAAAAGTATTTGGCCAGATAAGGGATTAGTTATTTAGCCAAATAACAGCTGAATAACATCTGCTATGTTTCTCGGGCACTTGATTCTCATGGAAGTGTTACCCAACTTCGCGTTTTCACCATGTAGTTTTACTTATAAATGTTTATTACTGTGCGATATGTGGTTTATTGAACATGCATGGGTTTATTATTGTGATAGCAGTAATCTTTCCTTGATGTTGTGTATTTGTTGTTTAGAAGTCGTAGGTGTAGCAATGTTCATAGTAGGGTTTAATAGATTCCTTCTCTGTATTTGAAATGGTTTGGGTTATTGTTTTTAATGATGATTACATTGGGGTTTAACTCTCGGTCTTGATTCTTAGTATTGAAATGTAACATGTATATTCTTATTGTTTTATTTAATGTGGAACATTGACAGAGTAGTGATTATGGTTTTTAAGCTGGGGTTTATATTTGAGCTTTGATAGCTGTGATTTCAACCCTTGTGTGAATACACATCTTGCGTAATAAATTTATCTATATTACTATGTTCATTTAGTTCTATTAATGTAATTTATATTTAATCTATGTGAAAACTTGTATGGATTTACAACTTTGCTGTTTTACAAATCAAATCCTACAAGATTTGATTCCTGGCATGTTTTCGATATAGTTTTTGTTTGTAAATAAAATGTGAGCTTATAGGATTCAATCCTAGGATGTTGAATGCATGGATTGATAATTCAATACAGCATGTGTATATTTTGGTTTTACTTGAGACGCCAACAGGATTCGACCCTGGCTCTTTTAAAGGGTTAGATGATAGTTGAGACAGTTGAAATATTATGATCCTGCTGGAAATATGTAATCTTATAGCAAAGAGATGTAGGGTTGCTTTTTAATTAGTTCTTTAGTTTATAGCTTCATTATTTAGGGTTAATATTATTTATTTATATAAGCTTTGATGTTACTTTTGTGCTTTGAACTTAAATAATAAACAGGAAATCTAGCTTACTTAAATAATATGAACTCTGTTAAAACCAATGCATCTGTTAGAGAAGACTAAATTTTAACATATAAAGTATAAAAAGTAATGCAGAAAATAACAAAGACCAAATCCTCCTATGGTTTTTGAAAACTAATAAGACCATAGGTGACAGTCTATCATTACAAACATGAATAAGATATATATTTCCATAACTAGAATATCATGTTAGAGTAAATAAAATAACCTAGCTATAGCACACAGATACTATTTATCCTTACAGAATTTAATCTCTTCATTTAATAAGAAAGCCTGTGTAAATTATAAGGAAAATTAAGAAACCTCATACCTGCAACTTGGAGCTATTTTAATGGCTGGAAACCCTCCACACTCAAACACCCAGCATTAACAAGTACATAGACAGATTCCGACCTTTGCTCAGATAAGATAATAACTCAGGAACTACCACGTTCCCCCTAACTATGACCCAAAACCGTTCTTGGTTTCAATCCGGATCCCCCCGAGATGGTTCCAACATGCAAGTAGGTTAGAGCTCCTAAGGTAAGGCTTCCCTATCTAAGATAACAGATTCTGTATGAGTTTCATTTTCCTCTTAGGAAAAATGTTCTCCAAGAACTCTCTTGAGAATAATGAGGTAGAAATTATGGAATAATGAAAAGGTACTCCAGCCTCTCTTTGGCTTGGGTTTTTATAGACAGACTTTTCAAGAAAAGGGGTAGTTAAATCAAGAATCATTTGTTTTCTTGAATTAACCCTTTTTGCTTAATTTAGGTGAATTTAAAATTTATTTAATTTAACTTGAGAACTTTTGACTAGTTCCTACTTGGACTCTTTTTAGGTATTTAATACTTAATTAATATCAATAATAAATAATAAGACATAGAACCTTTCATTATTACTTATAGTTACTAGTATTAATACTTGCAGTTACTCTTTTATACACATCATATATAAACTATGTATTTATATATACCATTTGATAACATTTTTACTTTTAGGTATCACATAGCATGATCCCTAATCATATGACACATTTCTTTTAGCTTAGTCACTTTTTTTAATAACGCCTTTAGGTAGGGGTTAGGTCAACTAAGTTAGGAAACTCTAAACCTATTTTCATGTTGGATTCCCTGTATAACATGGTAGTTCTTTAGTACTTGATGAGATACCGAAATTCAAAGTTTCATTTAAGCACTTAAAAATAAGTAAGATGCGATCAATGTTTTATTAGATTCGTTTTCACTCAACGTATTAATTTTTCAGTAACCCCTAGAATTTATCCAGAGCCCATACTCAACGCTAAGAAACAGGGTGTTACAAACTTAGTGTCATTCCAGATCTCATTTCTCAACACTAATTCTAGGATGTATTTCTAGGATACTCCTAGGGATACAATGGCCAAGGATCCAATGTGAGCTTATGTTCAACATCCACATCGAATCCTCCAGGGCTTATGCCCAACCATTCCAATTCTTATCTTTTCATTTGCTTCATAGGTTCCTACTCAACACAAAGGTTTCATAACTCATGTGCTCCAGAGCCTCTCACTCAACACAAACATTAAAATACTCATGTGCTCCATAGGCTCTTGCTCAACACAAACATTAAATACTTATGTGTGTTAGAGATTCTCGCTCAACACAAAACATCAAATAATCATGTGCTCCAGAGCTTCTCGCTCAAGACAAAACATCAAATACTCATGTGCCTCAGAGCTTGCACTCAACACAAACATCTCATCAATTATGTGCTTTAGGTTCCACACCCGACAGATGAAATCATATACATAAAACATATACAATTGGCTTACACCCAATATATCAAAAAAATCATCATTCTCATTTGAAGTGGGGTCTCATGCCCAATATACAAAATAAAACATCAAACAAAAATAATAAGCAAAGGGGCTGATGCCTATAAGTGTTAGGTCAAAAATTTAGGATATTACAATTAATAATAAAATAGTAAATTAACTATCACGACCCAAGGTTGAAACCCATAACCTCCGACTTATCAAAATTAACAGACTCAACGATATTATTAGTACCTAACAATATCAACATTTAATAAACATCAAACCCCAGCCAATGATCGAAACCCAATATCGAATCGTATGAAGCTCTAACTTAGAGAAATAACAAGATATACAATTAACAAGTCATAAACCAATATGCCCACTTTTGAAACCAAATATTCACCTATGTATGTCCCTATAGTATATAAAATATAAACGCAACAAACACACACGAAGTGCTATACATGCAAGGATTGGGCCACGATATTACGACCACCTTTAAATAACCAAAGTATTATATCAAACATATATAGAGAGCTAAGGCTTCCCTCAGAAACGTATACAATGCTTTCATTAAAACACTACAACTAATTCATATACCATAAAAAGGAATCTCCACAATGAAAATCAAATCAAGGGAAGCTAGGGAATTTTCCCTTTTTCTTATTAACAGAGGAAAAACTCCCAAATCGAAACAATATAATAAATTGAGAGAGTAAAATCACTTTCAAACATTGAATCATTTCCATAAAACACAGTAAGGTTCACACACGAACTACATTCCACAGTCAACAACATAAATCGAAATGGTGGTATCGTAGTGCCATTGCAAAGCAATGGCACTGATAAAATTATAATTTCATCCATTATAAACTAAAACCATAGTGCTCATAGCAAAACCAAAACACAGAACCAAATAAATTAAACCAAATACCATTAGATTATCCTTTACAGATCCATAAACATTTACATAGTCATGTATTGGAACAAATTTGCCAAATGGGATGAGAACCCCCATACCAAACGTACAAGCTAAAATTTAAATCATTATTATCATCATTTTCCCCAAACCTAGGTGAATCCCAATAGGGAGGCTAGTTAAAAATTCACAATAGAGAAACCCTGCATCACTGTAAATCAACAAGCATTGGGTAAAGGCCCTTTCTACATGGGCTTACCCAGAAACATGTGCAGTTGACCAAGTCTCTACCAACATCACAGAGCACTCACACTTGTCCCCAAACTTGTAAAAAAAAAACAAATACTATGAGGAGTATGCAATATATTATCAAACACAACAAGAATGTAAAAAAAATAAACCATAACGGAACCTTGACATACAGTTTGTGTAGCTCCAACATAGTCTATGTAGCTCCAACGCTGCATCATAACCCCCCATCACCACCAAAACAAGAAAAATGCAAATGATCTATGAAAAAACCTAGTATAAGGTTTATGACTTGGGCCATCGTGGAGGATCCATGATTCCCTTCACATGGGCTCATTAAAAGAATCATCCAACCTTCCACCGAGGTTTCAATAAAAAAACCCCTTACTATAGTTTTGGACTACACATGGATTACCATAAAATAAACTCTTTACACTATAATTTAAAAGCATACAATTACCATTGAGGATTAAACCCTCTACACCATATTTTGAGCTCATGTATTGGGAAGAGGGTTTTATTACATTGGCAAAGCCCTTTGTATTTAGGACTAGTAAGCTGTAGGTGCTAGGATCTTTATTTTCTTCGTAATGTTTATAGAGCATAGGTTTATCAGCGAGTTACATGTAGTAAGAATAGACACATCATGCATTAGTTTGCAAGAACTATGTAAGCCCAGTGTTATTGGATTTCCTTACCTTTTCGAGTGAGTCGTTAGGGAAAAATCCCACCACTCCTCCCCTTTAAATACATAGGTAAGTCATCCTCAACGTTCAACAAAATAAGAAATAGATAAATGTAACATGAAATCAAATAGGAACAAAATAATATTAGAAGCATCAGTAAACCAAATAACATGTACATAGATACAAGTACATCAAAATATAGAATAATGACATTAAAACATCATCGTCACATAGGAATCATATAAAAAGGAAAACAAAACCAGAACTTAGGCATAGTTTTTATCAAGTTTTAATTCTACAGTTAAGAAAAGATGTCCCTTAAAGTCTTAGCATTATTATTATCCCTACGATTTTTTATTTTATTTTATGGATTTTATGGACATTACAAGTTTCCAACTCATCATGATGTCATATATCTCTTTATTTATCCTTTATTATGATGTATTTGTAACTTCAGAATGTATTCATCTGTATATCTTATGTATTGTACCCTAATGTTAATTTTTGGATGTGTCTATAATGTATTTGATTCATGTCATGCCCCGATGTTCCTATTGAGAGGTTCTATATTGCAAACAAGTCATGTCAAGTCCTTGTGGGTAACCCTCCTATTGGTTAAGGGTTAAAGTCCCCGCAGTTGTGGGGCCCTAGGGTTATTAGACTATACTAGAGAAGTCGACCTTGGGTGAGTCATTATAAGTCGGGGCATTAACCCCCACCATTGTGTTAAGGATAAACCTTCTTGTTGGTCGGAGGAGGCAAAGTCCCCACAAGTTGTGGGGCACTAGGGTTATTAGACACTCCTAGAGATGTCGGCTCTAGTAAGTAATTGTTAAGTGAGGACGACATGTTTGAGTGGGTTTCAAGTGAACGAAAGAATATAAATAGAGAGTGAGCCTCTATATTTATCACACACACACACTCACTCATTGGGGCGCATGAATGAGAGAGAAGACATTGGGATCAGAGAGAGAGATTGCTGCTGTCAGGAGATCATATTTATGTTTTTCGGTTTTACTTTTGGTGCTGATTCTATCTCTGAGGAAGTTGTGGGGTTTTCTCCTTTATGGTTTCCCTGAAGAAAATTCTTTGTGTCTCTTGTCTCTTGTGTTTTATTGCCGTGCATGTTATTCTCTTAGTTAAAGATCCTAAGATCATAATGCTAGCTCGAATGATAAAAATATAACATGGAATGAGAGCTAACCTAAAAACAAGACATTGTGCAGCTACAAAAGCTATGGATTCTTACTTTTTGGGTCTCTCTCCACAATCCATCAGCAAAAGTATGCTAGGATGACTCTCAATTGAAGGGTGCATCTTTCTGTCGAAGCGGAATTCCATTCCAAGCATTTTCAGTTTTTGGTGCGAGAAATTAGGGCTTCTTATAGAAGAGGAATTTTTGAGTGAGCCTGGCATAGGATTTCTCTCCTCATCAAAATCAAAGTTTAGAGACAAGGATAAATATTTTTGGTTAGGTGAAACTCCGGGAAATTCAAACCCTAGTTTGACCCCGAGCTGGAAAAACTCTAAAATACTAAAAGTGATAAGTTTTGGTACATTTGCTATATCGTGATATTGGTGAAGGATCAGGAGCTGAAAAATGCAGATGCCTAATATAACATCCTTATTTAAACTGTGTCCAAAATTCAGCCTCAGATTCACTATATTCTAGGAGATATGATCCCTCGAAGTTAGGGTTCCATCCTCTTCTAGGATTCATCCCTAAACAGGACACCTGGGGAGAATTGCTATATCTAAGGCTACATAGGTCCCAATCCGATTTCTGAAAATGTTCTAAAAAGGGAACAGACTGTACGTTTTGTGGTCAAAGTTTTAGACTCATAAGAAGAACGAGTGACACGTGGCGGTCTGTACAACTTCACTTTTTTGAATAGTCATGTAACAGGTCAATTTGGTAAAATGATCATAAGTCCCAATTGGTGAAACCAATTCTGATGAAACCTATGGTTTTGGAATAGGGACATAATAGGTTAACCTAGTGCGAAGTTTTAGAAATAGAGGAGCAATAATTTTGGAGATACCGTAGAAACAGTAACAGGAATTTCTGTAGAAGAATTTGGAAAACTAGGGATTCCTGTTCCGGTAGCTTCCCTCCACTGTTTTCAAAAAAGGAGTACATTGGATAGCTCAATTTGAAGAGATCTATCTTTCTATCCAATCAGATCTGAAATATTTCAAGTTTTGAAAATTATGGTCTCTCTGACAAACCCTAAATCAGCCAACTCTAGAACCAGGACGGACACCTCAAATCGGTAAAATATAATCTTTTGCTATTTGCATTTGAGGTTCTCATTTCAAAGTGATCTATCACATCACCTTGATGATAAGCTTGGTGAAGTTGACAACTTCCAAGAATGGAATTATTTGATCTCTCTGAAGAAAATGAATTGGACACCTACATGAGTAGAGAGATTCTAGTTTCAGGGGGAGATGAGGCTAAAAGCCTTACACCAAAAGAACTTGGTCAAGGTCAAGAAGATCATTGTTGATTCAATCATGGATCACCTTATACCACAAGTGTCTTCCCTAAAGACACCAAATATGTTTGATTCCTTAACCAAGCTATTTGAAGGGAAGAACATAAATCGGAATATGACCTTAAGAAACCAGTTCAAAAATGTGAAGATCTAGAATGCAGAGACCATATAGTCATACTTTACATGGGTCTCTCAAATCAAAGAACAACTTGAAGCGGTAAAAGAAGAAGTGAATAATGTAGAAGTGGTGAGATCCAGCTTGAATTGCCTCCCAAGATCATGGGATTCATTCATTCAAGGAATGTGTTCTAGAAGGAAGTGATTACTTTCAGAAGAAGAAGAAGCTCAACTAATAATAAGAGAAAATAAGATGGGAGCAACTGAATATCAAGCTCTTACCATCCAAAGAAGATCCCTCAAGCGATGAGGAATATGAAGAACTCAACTCTTGAAGAACCTCTTATCCACCTTAGCATTTGGATAAGAACTGATGCTATTATGAATGAAGAAGACGATGAAGCTGAAGGCTCGAGAAGGAGTCTACCCATGAAACAAATAAAGATAAGTATTCAATTGTCATTTCATGATATTGTTTTGTTATGCATATTTAGTTAATGTATTATGCATGATAGAATGTGTGCATTAATGATAGTATACTACTAATATGCATGTGATGGGTAAGTAGCTCATGGTGCTATACAACTCTCCATTGCTACTTATCTAGAATGAAACCTCTTTGCTGACACATTCGATTAGTACACAATCTCAATGTTGTTTTGGTAGAGATGGAAGGCATCTAGAAAAGTTCCATGAGATATGGGTGAATGTTGTATTGGATAAATTAGTTGCATGATCATATATTTATGCATAAGAAATTGCCAGTATGAATAATCCTTATGAAATGTTTCTAACCATACAAATGCATTTGACCTGTAGGAAAAACCGCATACATAATCGCCTACATGCAAAGAAGTATGAGACTTGTTCTCAAGAACAAGTGACAACATTTCAAGATGAAGAATAATATGATGAATACAAGGACATCATTAATGAAGAACCTTCAAGCTATGAAGAAGACCAGTTCAAGAAGAATGATGTCTAGGATGCAGTATCAATACATGAAGGAAAGTTTGTAGTTTCATCATGTAGTAGATGGAAACATCATGGGATACAAGGAAAGATTCGTAGCACGAGGCTGCTCATGAAAAGAAGGCATAAACTACGAAGAGACATTTTCATCCACTGGAAGTGAAGTCACATGATAGGTAGAATCATGTGTGCAAATGAAAGAAGGACGTGTACAAGCTCAGAAGACACCCATGGGATAATACATACATGAGGAGCTTAATGAAGATCTGAACCTTTGCTACAAGGTTGATAAAGGATGACAAGCTCACATATGGGTGCGAGAAGAATGCTTTCAAAGATAGAGTATCTTTGTATCCAGTGACCCTAGATGTATACATAGAATATTAGTGACAGAGGAAGCTACTTGTCACTCCAGTACAAAATGTTTCAGTGCATACAGTACAGAAGACAAAGGGAGTATGATGCTTCAGAGGGAGTGACTACAGAAGATCCTGAGGTTCGACATGGTACGACATGATGGATAGATTACTAATGACTCTGGGCTTTACTAAGAGTAAAGTGGATTCCAACCTTTGCTTCAAGGTTAAAGGAGGAAGACCAGTGATGCTCCTGTTATGTGTTGATGCACTATGTTCTAGGCATGGAGGTGTTGACAAGGGAAGTATGCAGAAGAGATCCTGAATAGGTTCAGGATGATCGATTGCATGACCACAACTATGGCATCAAACCTGAAGCTATTTATTGTTTCTTCGTCAGAGTCAGTTGATGCCATGATGTATCATCAGATGATTTATTCCTTGATGTACCTAACGAATATGAGACCAGATATTTGCTTTGCTATGAACACATTGAGACATGTTCACCTGATGGTTGCAAAGCATGCAGTGAGGTACCTGAATGGTACAGTTGATTATGGGCTCGAGTATGAGGTGAATTAGAAGATTAACCTGGAGGGTTATGTGGATTCATATTGGGAAAGCAGTGCCATTGATAGGAAGAACACTTTGAAGTGCTACTTCAGTATGAGATTAGGTGTGATCTCTTGGTTTGACAAGATGGAGTCCTACATGGCGCTGAGTATAGCCGAGGAAAAAGATGTTGCCACTTGCAATTTGGGAGGTAGTATGTTTATTTTGAAAACTACTATTTGATTTGATTGATGTGACTTGCATTTTGGTATGATGTAGAGAGGAGCAGTGAAGCTCTATTTTGTGATCCAGATCGAGTTCTCTCAAAAGAGGGCGTTCTAGCATAGCTGGTAAGATAGGTTATCTGAGCATAAATCCTGGTGAAGCTCGCAGGTTGCTCAGACTTAATCGGTCCTGTAGGTTTTCCTCGGATGTAATAGGTCCTCGCGAAGCTCGCAAGTTATCCTTCGACATAATAAGTCCTGATGTGATTCTATGCTATAAATGGCCAGAGTGAAGTTTGAGTACTTACGGGATAATCTTGGTGTTCTCTAGATCGAGGTTCCCTCAAAAGGGAAGTGATGATTTCGTGTGCCCTTCAGACATGGTGAGAGGATTGGTTCCTTCCATGGTCAGATGTAAGTGTTGTGCCCTTCCTACATGGTGAGAGGATTGTTTCCTTCCATGGTCGGATGTAAGAGATGTGACATGGTGAGAGGATTGGTTCCTTCCATTGTCAGATATATGTGTAGATCCCAAATCCAGCATGAAAAAGGGATGACTCTGTGAAGACACATCTAGTATGAAAAAGGAATAGCTCTGTGTAGATCCCACATCCAGCATGAAAAAGGGCTGGCTCTATGAAGACCCAGCTAGTATGAAAAAGGACTAGCTCTGTGTAGATCCCACATCTAGTATGAAAAAGGACTAGCTCTATGAAGACTCATCTAGTATGAAAAAGGACCAACTCTGTGTAGATCCCACATCTAGTATGAAAAAGGACTAGCTCTGTGAAGACTCATCTAGTATGAAAAAGGACTAGCTTTGTGTAGATCCCACATCTAGTATGAAAAAGGACTAGCTCTATGTAGATCCCACATCTAGTATGAAAAAGGAATAGCTTAGTGAAGACTCATCTAGTATGAAAAAGGACTAGCTTTGTGTAGATCCCACATCTAGTATGAAAAAGGACTAGCTCTTTGAAGACTCATCTAGTATGAAAAAGGACTAGCTATGGGTGGATGCCACATCTAGTATGAAAAAGGACTAGCTCTGTGTGATGATACATCTAGTACGAAAAAGGATTGGCTCTGTAGATGTACATCCAGCATGAAAAGGGGATGGCTCTATAGAAATTCTTATGATGAGAAGAATCAAGAGATAGAACCTGTGATGATTCAGTGATCATGATCCAGCAGTGATGATCCAGATCGAGTGATGATTCAGATCCAGTGATGATGATCCAGATCGAGTGATGATCCAGATCCGATGATGAAGATGACTTGAAGATGAAGATGACCTGAAGATAAAGATGACTTGAATATGAAGATGAATTGAAGATGAATTGAAGACGAAGAGGACTTGATGATGATCTAGATGATACAGATAAGAAGACTTGTGCTGATATATTGTGTCAAGAGAATACCTTCCTAGTGAAGAGGGAGTGTTGATGTATTTGTAACTTTGGAATGTATTCATCCGTATATCTTATGTATTGCACCCCGATGTTTATTCTGGGATGTTTCTGTAATGTATTTGAGTCATGTCATGCTCGGATGTTCCTATCAGGAGGTTCTATAATGTAAACAAGTCATGTCAAGTCATTGTGGGTAACCCTCCTATTGGTCAAGGGTTAAAGTCCCCACAGTTGTGGGGCCCTAGGGTTATTAGACTATCCTAGAGAAGTTGACCCTAGGGTATTCATTGTAAGTTGCGGTAATAGTCCCCACCATTGTTTTAAGGGTAAACCTCCTTGTTGGTCAGAGGAGGCAAAGTCCCCACAAATTGTGGGGCACTGGGGTTATTAGACACTCCTAGAGATGTCAGCTCTAGTAAGTAATTGTTAAGTGATGCCGACATGTTGGAGTGGGTTTCAAGTGAAAAAAAGAATATAAACAGAGAGTGAGCCTCTCTATATATCACACACACACTCACTCATTGGGGCACATGAGTGAGAGAGAAGACACTGGGATCAAAGAGAGAGACTGTTGCTGTCAGGAGATCATCTTTATGTTTTCGGGTTTTACTTTTGGTGTTGATTCTATCTCTAAGGAAGTTGCGGGGTTTTCTCCTTTATGGTTTCCTCGAGGAAAATTCTTTGTGTCTCTTGTCTCTTTTGTTTTATTGTTTTGCATGTTATTCTCTCAGTTAAAGATCCTAAGATCATAATGCTAGCTTGAATGATAAAAATATAACAAAGATGTCCCTTAAAGTCTTAGCAGTATTATTATCCCTACGATTTTTTGTTTTATTTTACGGATTTTAGGCACATTACAAGTTTCCAACTCATCATGATGTAATATATCTCTTTATTTATCCTTGATTATCCGAAGATCCCAACTAAATATAAAGGCACACATATCTATGTTTGCTTATCCTTGATGCTCTAGAGTTATGAACTCAACATCAAGTCACATA
Source organism: Pseudotsuga menziesii (assembly GCA_001517045.1). NCBI lineage: Eukaryota > Viridiplantae > Streptophyta > Pinopsida > Pinales > Pinaceae > Pseudotsuga > Pseudotsuga menziesii. The sequence goes on along the minus strand of LPNX010490481.1, from coordinate 202,335 downwards.
TATTTTTATTTATCCTTGATGCTCCACAGTTCCCAACTCAACTTCAATCCACACATGTATATGTTTATTTATCCTTGATGCTCCAGAATTCTCAACTCAACATCATGTCACATATATTTATAGTTACCCCTAATGCTCCATAGTTCCCAACTCAACATCAAGAGACAAATATATGTGTTTACTTAAATCCTTGGTACTCCATAGTTCTCAATTCAACATCAAATCACATGTATCTAAGTCCTCAAGGACTTAATTAACAAATGTACACACCAAATATGTTAACCATCATATTACCAATATCATATTTCGTTACTATCGGTATCTTGCAAAAGTTGTGTAGATCATATCTACAAAACATAAATTTGTTGTATTTGTACCTACTATCCTTTTTAAATCGATTTCTTATTTAACATAGAAATTCCATCTCCTCAAACTTAACATTCTAAAAAATGTTGCATTGCTTCTTTCAAGTGTTTCAATAGGGATTCAAATCTATGCATTTATTTCCTATTGTGTTTATTGTGAAATTAATGCATGGTATAAATAATTTTTTGTGCAATTGACTATTTTTAATCAACCTTTATTACCATATTTCTATCTTTTCAAGAATAACATTTGAATTATAAATTATACTAGAAGTTACCTCATGTATTGTTTTCCATTATCTTCACTTCATCTTAACGAAGCTTCTTGCAGCCAATTGTACCAATATATTGCACTCGCAACTTCTTGCAAGGAGTTATTGACCTCATAACCTCTTTTGTCAAAATAATTTTAAGCAACAAGGAAAATCTAACAACAATTTTTACCTTTGTAGAAATTCAGGCCTGTAGTAGATTAATTTCACCCACAACAATTAACAATTGATCATGCAAAATTATCAACAATGGAGACTGAATATGGAGCTGTAACACAAAATTATATTAACTGAGTGTACAATAGTCAACCCTGTAATAACATAGGCTACTGAATATATAGAATACATGAGCAAATAGAATGCATAAGGAAGCATCCAAATCTAGCATAAAGCAAGCTTACCCAAAATAGGCAAATCCCCCCTAGGTGTAAAAAGCTAATCCCAAATCTATCAAGGACCCCACGAATTAGCAAGGGCACATGGGAAAGCTAAAGAGTGGTAAAATGGCAGCTCATACATGCTTTTTCATGGAGGAAAGAGTGGAGGAGGAAGAGGCAGCAAAGCTGATTCACCTCACCTAATCTTGCTTTCCTATGTGCCTTAAAACACTGAAAAAGCAGGGAATAAAGCAGAAAAAGCAGATGGGCACCTAGGAGGCCAGGAATAAAGCAGATTTGATTCCTAAGGATTTCCCAAGTGCTCCATGAGTCAATAATGGCAATTTTGACCTCTATGGATAGGCAATTAGCAACTTGCACATGGTGGGACTCATGGACTAGGCAAATAAGACAAAATAAATGAAATAATGTCTAAGTGGGTAAATACTATCGGTTGATTATTCTAACAACCTTGGTGCACTTAAGCATTAATTTTGTACACAATGCACCATCTTGATGCAACAAAATGTCCGTATGCATAATCCCAATGTCTTAACTATCAAAGTGTATCAATATAATCTATCTTGTCATAAATAAACATTTGTATTAGTTACCTATTCTTGCATATATCATTCATTGATTTGGATCTTATATGTCTATTTATTTTTCTTCAACATATTAAGAAAAATTCATGCATTAATTTGTTATAATCTTGAATACATATTAAACTTCTAATGCTACCGTTTTATTTACTACATCATGTCCTGTCTTCAAACAACTTTAACCCAAAAATAACCAAATATCATGGGTAAACTCACTATGAACTTATTTTTCCTAGCATAATTTCAATGAGCTATACTTTAACTCTAAGTTGTAACATTTTGGTGGACACAGCTTCATCAAGCACAAAAAAAGAGCAAACCATGTTAGTTATCCTTTTTAACTTTATTAATTTCAAAACTAGGATTAGCATTGGTATCCATCAAAATTATTCTTCTTCGACTGGTGGGTCTAAATATAGGTGATCATGCTGTCCTTTCCAAGGACCCACCACATGAATAAAAACACATTCAATATTTAAACTTGCATTGTACTCTTAGCTTTGTGCATTCAAATAAACATATAAATTTTGTCAAATTCCTTTACATGCTTCAACTATCAATCATAACATTTAACATTCTAGTTAACCAACTTAATTCATACTTGATATAGAATTCATACAAATTAAGTAAAACTATTCCTTCAAAAAAATTGCATTTAAATATTCAATAGTTCATAGAGTCCATTAGGTCATAGTCTTGTTACTCTACTCTGATACCACTTGTAATGTATGCAATACCCTTAGTATCCTTTGAGATTATGGGGTATACCATTTTTTCTTTAGTTTCGAACAAATAACCAATGAGTTAGCCTCAATAAACATTTAGATATATTTAAATTATGATCCAATAGATAATGTTATCATATAGTGGCTATGATTTTGAAAATCATATGTACTTCTATTACTTATAATTCCAATGGAATCCTTAGTCCTTTAGCCAAAGTTCAACCTCGTCAAGTATTAAAAATTCCTTAAGTCATTGACTATCTTTAACTATTCTAGTATTTAGGAGTATGGTGCCCTTTATTCTATAAACATAGACATCTAATAAAAAAATTTATCTATTAATTGTCCTCAACTATACAATTTGAATGGATATGGTTACTTTATGATAAATGCATCTCATTAAATTATTCAAACAATTACTCCCTCTATCCAATATAATTACTTTAATGCAACTATTATGAAAGTAGTATAAGTATAATATAACTCATTTACCCATATGTGGGTCTCAACGTGGCCCATAGGAAGAGAAGGAGTAGAACTTGAAACACATAACCATCCCCAAACACCATTCCCTGGACTGATCATCATTACACCCTTGAAACAGGACTCATCATCTTTCGATCCGCGAGGGTTGCTCAAAGATCTGGACATGAGGTGAATTCCCCTCGTCACTTTGTATTGTTCTCCCCTCTGTGGATTTATGGCAAGCCGAGTGAGTTTAATTCATTCCTAAAGTTCATGCAAACTTAAAATGGCCAAAGTGTTTAGAATTCTTCATTTCGTTTCTTCCTCCCTATGTAATTTAGTGAAGCTCACCAGCTCTTCTGAGATCCTGGTGACTATTGGTCACGCCAATTTCCATCTGTAATAGCCCAGTTTTGACCCCATGGTATTAAATTTCATATGATGTAAATATTGTATTAAATCATGGTGTGGTGCTCAAGGGAAAGGCCCCACCATGGATTCAGTGTTTTATGTTTCGGAAATTAAATTCGATGCCGATGGTTTATGTGCTAGTTAGGTACAACATGTTTTGAGACATCATGTAAAATGAAAATTAATAAAACTACCACAACTGGCTATGCGCCGCAACGTTAAAGATACGGCGGCATGATTTCACAAGGACTAGGGAGATGGAATTATTCAAACCTTTGATCTTATGGGGAAAAGCCAAATGTCTAAGGAAAACCCACAAAGTGGTCAACTACCCTTTTTGTCCTCTTGTGCCTACTCATGTAGAAGATGGTTGAGGAATTTATTGTAGGGGAATGGGAAAGGCATGGGGGTCAATTTCGAATTGGGTAGAGCACCCATTTTTGGGGGAAATTATTTTTTACCTATGGGACAAGTAAATGCTTGGAAAAGCAGCCCAAGCGATTCATTCACCCATGTGTTTTCTTCCTCATGCAATTGGAGATAGCTCGGGCATTTTCTCCCCCACGTTTTTTATTGTTTTTCTTTATTTTTTTCCCATGGACGGTATTTTGGTGTGGGGGGGTCAATGCTCAGTGGTTGGGATCCTCCCTCGGTGTGTTTGTTGTGGTTTTCCTCATTGTTGTAGCTCGGAAATCCTATTTTTGTTTTGTTCAGTGAATGTGCAGTAGTGATTCGCGTTTTGAGGTTTTCAAGAGGTCGTGTTTGCTCTTCCTCATGTGGTTGATCTTGCTGGGCGTTTTCCCCATGATTTCCAAATGTTTTCATCACTATTCCATGCCCATAAATTTTTTTTTGTGTTTCTCAGTGGTTAGGGAGCCAAGATCTCCTATTTTGGGTGTGAATGATGGTCATTTTTGCTCCGACAATGCTCAAAGACATTTTCTGAGATCATATTTTGATTTGGGGGTTTGTGGTGGCCAAATTGCCTCCATAATGCACAAGAACATTTCCTAAAAGTGCATTTTCTCTTCCAGGGTATTGTTCCCCTCAACCATTTCGTTTTGGTTTCCCATAAACATTTTTATCCTATCCAGCAGTTGTGTGTGGCTGTGTTTTGATTAATTGGTTTACTATGTGTTGATGCAAAGAGTTTGCTTGGCTGAGTAAGTCCAAGAGACCTATAATGTCCCCAAAAATTTATAAAAAAAAAATTTATTAGGCTAGTAAAAACTACCTATGCAAAACATTATTGAACTTGTGGAATATAACGTACGATGGATGTACCACTATTTGGTCGTAAGTTGTTCTTACATTCTATCATCTTACTTTCAGTTGTGAATATTATTTTTTTTACTTATGATGTCATAATGCTTGTTTTCTACATTATTCTTATGGTTATACATTATGGTGTATGTGTCATTACTAGATTATATGCTTCGTTCATTTCTGCATAGTCTTGCTTGATATTTATATGGTTCTAACTTAACTTTCTTTCTGGAACTAAGGTGGGTGGAGTGGCGGGACTAGTTCTCCCATGACAGTCTGAGAGGTAAAGTGTTCACTTGTCTAGCAGGCTTACTTAGTTCAGTTTAAACTAAGGCACCTCTTCTATTTCGTATGCATATTATACTTAGCGACAGAGATTTAAAGAGTGCTAAACATTTTTATCATTAAAATACCTATTGTTTGTTTGTACGCTTCCTTACAGACTCAACTTGATAGAAAGGTAATTTATATCTTCATTAATTATTTAACATAGATAAATTATCTTAGTGATATGTGTTATTCATTTTGTAATTTCAGATTCACTATTTATCTCTTAATCTATTTATATTTTTATGTTTTCTTTAATAAAAGTATTAACATACCTTTCATTATGTGTTTGACAGGTTCACAATTAGTTGGTTAAATGCCCATTATTGTCTTATCGATAACGAGGTTACCATGGCATATTTCATATGACCTAGTTCTTAATTAGTAGGAAAACGAGAGTCAAACGTTGAGGGCTTAGAGCCTAAGGTTTACATGATACATATGTTAATTCAGCATGGGGATTAACTTTGGGATAGTGCACACATTGCATGTACTATACCTTACATGATACCTTGTAATATAAGCTTGGGGTGAGGAGTTGTAACACATAGTTTTGACTTATGCGATGGGGTTTAACACCTTGCATGGAATGGTGACCAACATTAATGAAGAGATGGTAAACTATGGAGATGTGGTTTTTGGTTTGATATTGGACACTAGGATGGTGCCATTAATGCATCTCGGGGTTTGGGGCAGCCCAAGCTTAGGGCTTGGCTCCACGAATGACTTGGTAATTTCAATTTTTTCATTGATGGTTTGGTCTTGGCTCTGGACAAAGGATGGAGGAGGCACACTGGTTAACGAAGGGATGCTTCGTTGGTTTCATGGAAGTGTTTGATGTTTTATTCGTGGATTAATAGTTGCATATTTCTCATCCTCATCGTTTTTTTGGTGTTTGTAGGTGACAGGGTTAGCGTGGAGATTTTTGGTTCAAAGCTTTACCACTGGTTCATGGGTGATGCCATAGATGCACGGTAAGCCTGTTAAACACCCTGCGTTGGTCACCTCTTAGCATTGTGGGTAGGACTGGGTTATCACGTTGCTTCATGGGGTTTTACTGTGGGATTTATATTCTCCTTCGAGTTTGTGTACAAGTTTTGGGTTTGTAAAATAAGAAGGGTGTTCTTAGCAGTGAATGGGGAACCTTGTGACTTTAGCAGAATCTGTGTTTTGTTTAAGTAATTCGTAATTTGAATTGGGGCTTTAATCCATGGGTTGCACCATTGCTTACAATGGTTCCATAGCCCTTGGCACAACTGTGTAAATTGTATTAAGGTGATAAACCACTGAGTTTTGAATATATACTTTGTTTACTTTATTTTTCCATGGTTATTAAACAGTAATGTGTGTATGAATACATCCTGCATTTTTCTTAATGCTTTGTGATTATTTAAACCTTGAGTTTACATATGGTGCCCATCCTTCATGATGAGTCATGTATTGTTACTTCCATTATTGTTAATACTTAAATGAATGGAAACAATAGTGACAGCAAATGGCTTCGAGCCATGCCGTGAATGGCATGAGCGCCCTTCCATGGCAGCTGCAACATCGTAGAAGGTTTAGGATTCACGATTTGGTTTTTAATGTGTAATGTAGATTTATAAATACACCGTAGGTGTAAACCCTAGGTTGACAGGGTTGTCGTAGATTTTGTTATAGAAAAGGTTTTATATTAGGGGACAGTGTATTTATTTTAACTGGCCAAGGTTGTGCTTATAGCATAGGGTGTAGAGATGAGAGTCTCACGAGCTTCCTGTAGCATAGTGATGTTATTATTGTATCCCACATACACTATGTGTATAGCGTGGCTTTGATTAATTTACAATGACTCCACAGGATTCGAATAGTGGTCGGTGTGGATGTAATGAGTTGTATTTTTATGAGTAGTTCGCGATTTGGAGCTTAGGTGCCCACACTATTCGATTCCTGCCCTATTTTGGTGTTTACTTGAACTGTGTAAAATTATGATGTGGTTTATACAATATTTCATGTGTATGATTATTTGTTGTAGCTTTTAATATAAGGGCATCATGGTTATGTAAGCAAATAGCATGATAGTCTATAGGATTCGTTCTTGTGACCTTAATGTAAACACTGAGTTCTTTATTTAATGATTATGATATGATTGTGGTTATTTGTTATACTATGGCTGTGAGTTGATTATAGATGGGGCTATTCAATTTTTATGGCATATGTTTTTATTATGTAGATTTATATATTAGGACTGTGGATTTTAATTAGGAAATGGAACTCGAATTTAGACCAAAGAATGGTCATTATTCTTACCTTGTTTATTTGTTTATGATGAGGTTATTTTTAACGGAAATGATTTATTAGTTGGCATGTATTTAGATATACAGATCTTGAAAGGTCTTGCTGGTTTTTATCTTGGATTTTGATATGAAATGGTTATAAATTGTCCATTAGATATAATAATTGTAGTTATGTTTTATATCTGTTAATATATATATATTAGTTTAGCTATAGATAGTAGATTAGGTTCACTAGATTGTAAACTTATACTTATGTATATAAAATTCTTACTTCTGCTCTAGTCTATTTAAATCTAAAACAAGCCTCTGCTGAAAAATGGAATATGTCAGTAGAGTATAAAGGCCAAAAGAGCAGACTGAGTAATAGATCTCAAATCAAACCTAATTTGTACTTAACCAAGTTTCAACAAAAAAATAATATAGGAATTAAAACTAGGGTGTAGAACCCTTGATAAATATTTATAAATGAATTAAACTTGCAGAAGCAAACTGATGAATAAACCTTAGATAAGTCTAGTATGGAAAATAACTTACAACCTAGGGTTATAATTTAAAAATGAAAACCTTAAAAGATTTTAAACAAAGAAAATAATACATAGGGTTAGGAAATGCAATGTAATCATTTGCCTAACATAGCTAGCATTTATTATAAGAAAATGGAATAGGAACTCTAGGGCTTCATACATGTAACTTGAAGCTTGTTTAATGGCTGAACTTGCACACTCAAATAACCAGCATTAACAATTCAAAGGTAGATCTAACCTCTGTTTTTTATGACCAAATCACTTGGGAACTACCACGTTCCACCCAACCATGACCTAGAACTATTCTTGTTTTAACTCCGGATGCCCCCGAGTGAGACTCCAACATGCAAGTATCTTAGAGTTCCTAAGGTAGGGTTTCCTATCTGGTATATCAGGTTTGGATCAGTTCTACTTTTTCCTTCGAGGAAAATGTTCTTCAAGAATTTCCTTAAGAGAAAAACAGGTAGAAAATGACTCCTCTTAATGATACATCAGAACCCCAAGCCTTTCATTGGATTGAGAATTTATAGACATACTTTTCAGTCAAAGGGACAGTTAAATCAAGAAACCTTGGTTTCTTGATTTAACCCTTTGCAATTAATTTGGGTAATTTTCAATACTTTAACTTAGCAACTTTCAACTAGTTCCTAATTTAGACTTTTGTAGGTATAGGACTATTTATTATCTTTAAATAATAAATAATAATGGATGGAGGTTTTCTTTCTTTCTTTCATCATTAATATTATTACTATATTTATTTTTATGCATACCATGTATAAAATACATAATAATATAACATTTGTTTTTGGGCATCATATACAATGATCTCTAGACTTAATGACACTTCTTCATTAAGGTCAAATTTTTGTTTTTTTTGGTATACTAGGCTAAGAAACTCTAAACATCCTTGCATGTTGGATTTCCCTCGTATAACGTGGCAGTTATTCAGTACTTGATGAGAGTACAAAAATTTGAAATTTCATTTAATCACTTATAAATATGTCTGATGAGATCAATATTTTTCTCGAGTCATTTTCACTCGAAATTTATTAAATTATTTTTAGTAACCCCTAGCGCTTACTAGAGCCCATACTCAATGCTTTAACAGGGAGTTACAAACTTGTGCAATTCCAGAGCTCTTTGCTCAACACTAATTCTAGGATGTACTTGTACAATACACCTAGGGATACAATGGCCAAGGATCGGATGCTCTAGATCTTATGATCAACATCAACATGGAAGGCTCCAAGGCTTATCCCCAACACGTCCAAATATTATCTTTTCATGTGTTCCATAGCTTCTCACTCAACACAAATGTAAGTACTTATGTGCTCCAGAGCTCCTCACTCAACACAAAACATTAATTACCCATGTGCTCTAGAGCTCCTCGCTCAACACAAACATCTCATCAATCATGTGTTTCAGGGTCCACTCCCAACACAAACAAGCATATATATATATATATATATATATATATAGATATATATAGATATAGATATAGATATAGATATATAGATATATAGATATATATATCATCAACAATTGGCTTACACCCAATATATAAAACAAATCACCATGTTCATATGCAGTGGGGTCTTCAACCCGATATATCAAAATAAAATGTCAATACAACATCATAATCAATACAATTATTCCTATAAGTGTTAGGTCCAAAATTCAGAATATTACATCTGTCCCTACTTAGAACAACTCTGTCCTTGGTGTTCTAGGGACTCAAAATGACATCATGAAACAAGGTGGGGTAAGCCTTTCTCATGGTGGCTTCATTATCCCATGTAGCCTCATCAGCCTCAAAGTGCTTCCATTTCACTTTCAACTGTACTATGGTGCACTTCCGAAGTTGCACCTCTCTCTTGTCTAGTATATGAATAGGCTCAGGGGAAAACTTCGTTTTAGGTTCCACCTGTAATAAGGACCAATCAAGTAAATGTTTAGTATCATAAACATATTTCTTTAAAAAGGATGCATGGAAAACATTATGGACTATTACATGCATGGGTAACGCTAGCTTTTATGCCACTTGCCCTTTCATGGCCAGTATTTCAAAAGGTCCACAAAATATAGGTGCTAACTTACCACACCTACCCAAGCTCAACGAGCTTTGTTTGGATTTTACTTTCAAGTAAACATGATCTCATGTTTAAAAGTATTTATCTTTTCTTTTCCGATCTACGTAACTTTTCTAGTTGTCTTGTACTTCTTTAAGGTTCACCTAGACCTTGGTAACCTACTGTTCCAAGTCCATCAATAAATCAAGCCCTAACATGAGTCGATCCATTGGCCTATCCCAAGTAACAGGTGTTCTACACTTCCTTCCATAGAGTACCTGAAAGGGGCTCATTTTAGCGGAATTTCGATAACCTTTTTTATACACAAACTCTGCGAGATGCAGGTAATCATTCCACTTTATGGGGTTGTTCATGACATACATCCTAAGCATGTCCTCAACAATATGGTTTACTCTTTCTATCTTCCCGTCTGTCTGCGGGTGATATGGAGTGCTAAAGTTCAACTGCATCTCCAATCTGGAGAATAAAGATCTCCAAAATTTTCTTGTAAACTTAACATCTCGATCTGAGATGATTTCCTTGGGTATCTCGTGCAATCTAAATATCTCCTTCAAGAATATATTAGCAATGTTCATTACCTTGTAGGCCGACTTCACATGAATGAAGTGTGCTACTTTCGACAACTGGTCGATGACTTAAAAAATAGAATCATTTTGATTCTTACTTTTCAGTAAACCGATGATGAAATCCATACTAATGACCTCCCACTTCCATTCCGAAATGGGTAATATCTACAACAATCCCTAAGGATGTTGATGCTCATCTTTGACTAGCTGACATTCTTGACATTTCACGATAAACATCACAATGTCAGCCTTTCACTTAGGCCAAAAAAGTGTCTCTTGACAACGGATATCATATTTTGATATCCCAAGTAACCTGAGTAGGGTTCCTGATGAAATTCTGTGAGGATTCTGGACCGAATTTCCCCTCCTTATGGAACGTACAATCGATCCTTGGACCATAGCAGTCCGGATTCGTCTACCTTGTATTCTTTTTGTTGTTGAAACAACTTTTCATCTTGGACTTTCTTGAGCATTTCCACAAATAAGGGGTCAACTCTATTGGCTGCTCTAATCCTCTCATGCAAATCTACATCGGTTTGACTCAACATCACCTCATATATCATATGATCCCCTCAGCTCAAATCATCGGCAACCTTGTTCTATTTTCCTTTAATATGCTTTAGCTCGAAATGGTAGTCACTAAGGAAAGGAAACCACCTGGCTTTCCTTGCATTCATATCCGGTTGATCGAATAAATATTTCAGACTCATATTTTCTATCTTCAAAAGGAACTTCCTTCCCATGAGGCAGTTCCTCCACTTCCTCAAAGCGTGGATGATAGATGCTAACTCAAGATCGTGAGTACGGTAGTTTTTCTCATGCTCTTTTAAATTCCTCTATTCATAATAGATCGCGTGATCATTCTGTAGGATGACTCTTCCCAGTCCTTCCTTGCTTGCATCCGTGCAAACAACGAAATCCCCATCGGGATCCACAATTCGTAGTATCGGTGCGGTCATCAAAATATGCTTAAGCTTTTGAAAACTTTCTTCGCACTTGGAATTCCATAAGAATTTATTTGCTTTCTTCTACAAAGCATTCATGGGGCAAGCGATTCTTGAGAAGTTTTGAATGAACTTTCGATAATACCTGACTAGTCCCAAAAAGGACCTAATGTTAGTGACACTAGTAGGGGTAGGCCAATCCTTTATGGCTCTAATATTTTATGGGTCCACAACTATCCCTATCTCATAGATAATGTGACCTAAGTACTATATTTGTGGTTTGTAAAAATCACATTTACTAAACTTAGCATAATGTTGGTGTTCTCTCAACACTTGTAGTACTATGCAAAGGTGTTCTTTGTGTTCTTCTTTATTCTTGGAATAAAACAGTATGTCATCTATAAATACCAAGACAAAATTATCCAGATACTTACTGAATATGTTGTTCATCATACACATAAAGTTCACAGGTGCATTGGTCAACCCGAACGGAATCACTACAAACTCGTAGTTCCCATACCTCGTATGAAAGGCAGTTTTGTGAATATCCTCATCACGAATCCGTACCTGATGGTACCCGAATCGCAGGTCAATATTTGAAAATATTATGGCTCCTCCCACCTAATCAAACAAGTCATCAATCCTAGGGAGTGGATAACGGTTCTTCGGAGTCATTTTTTTCAACTGACGGTAATCGATGCACATCTGCATCGTACCATATTTTGTCTTTACGAACAGTTTCGGTGCTCCCCAAGGAGACACACTGGCTTTGATATACTCTTTATATATCAACTACTACAACTGTAGTTTGAGTTCCACTAACTCAGTTGCACTCATGCGGTAAGGGGCCTTGTAAGCCGGAACTCATCCTGGGGCCAGTTTGATGGAAAAGTTCAAGTCTTGTTTCGAAGGTAATCCTGGGATTTCCTCAAGAAACACATCCTTGAATTCTTCAAGAATGAGGAAGTCTTTTAGGCGTTGTTCTCTTTCAGACTCTATGTCTCATATTTTTTCTACAAACATCTTGCAGCCTTTCCTGATGCATTTCTTTGCTTGTAAGGTAGATATTTTCCTTACAAAAAATTTATTTGGAATTCCTTGAACCTTTACTTGGTTCCCTTGGCCATTAGTACACAATATTGACTTGTGTAAGAAATTGACCATGACATGGTGTTGATCCAACTAGTCCATGCTGATAAGTATATCATATGATCCTAAAGGTAGGATGTTCACGTTTACTTTCGTTGGAAAACCATTCAGTTTTACCTCATATTCTTTAACTATTTCCAAAACTTTCTATTTTGTGCATGTGATTAACTGCACCAACTAAGGTTTATCATGCTTTACTTTGCGTAGTTTTCATCCATGAACAATTTTAGGAGAAACCTAGCTCCGAAAAGCACCAGGATCAATATTGAAATAGAAGTATTCAATATCTTACCTTCTATCTTAACCATTGTAGCTTGATGATATTCCTGTCAGCCATCCAATTCTACATAAATCTGCGGTGTTTCAGCTATGTCCTCAACAGTTGGTTCTTCTTGTAAGTTATGCAAGACCCCACTGGTATTGTTCTTACAATATACTTGATCTGTAGTGAGGTAGCATTGGGTCCACTTTCTACTGGCTTGTTAACATTAGGAGCGGGTACATAAGGCTTCATACTAGATTTATTGAAGTTCTTGTTTGTTGGAAAGTTGGTATTCTGCTTTATGGTTGTCGGTTAAACCCAGGCTTACAGTTATCAGAAAAGATCTTAGAATTGTCTTAGTTTCGGTTCATGTTCTCCTGCCTTAGCTGTCCATGCTCATAACAGAGCCTAGATTTGTGTAGTATGGTATCCAATTTTTTTGGGATGTCGAACTCAATCCTTTCCCGAAAATTGGGAGGAAGACATCCTAAAAACTGTTGGATCTTCAACTTTTTATCCTTAATGTATGGTACATAATGTAATAGATCTAGAAATCTGTTAATAAAAGCATTCATAGTCATGGATCCCATACGTAGCTCATGAAACTCTTTCACTTTTCTGTTGAAGAATATTTTCGACATATATTTCTCTTGGAAGAGTTTTCAGAAGTTATCCCAATGTATTTCTCTTAGCTCATCTTTCTTGGTGTGTTTTAAATCTCTCCACCACCTTGCTACCTTTCCATTCAAGTTATAGATGCAAAGCCGAGCCTTCATCTCACTTGACTAGTTATGAACCTGGAAATATTTTCTCATGTCCAGCAGCCACTCCTCAGCCTTCTCCCTAGGGTTTACTTCACCTTCATAGGTCAATGCTCTTATTTTTCTAAACTCACCCTAAAGACTACCATTGCTTCTTTGCTTATTTCTTCTAGGAGAAAGAGACTCATCACTGGAAGGACTATGATGATCTCCTTTCGGTGCTTCGGGGGTATGTTTCTCTTTTTCTTCTTCTCTTAAGCTGCTATCCCATTTATGGTAAGGTTCTCTTTTGGAGCTGTTTTTCGATTGAGTAGGTTTACCCTACGGGATTCCTCCTATCATATTTCTCAGTGGTATTTCATTTATAGCTTGTTTTTCTTTCCTTTCGTTTAGACTATATTCTCTAAGGCTTCGTAATTCTACTTGAAGACTGTGTATAGTCTTCAAAATATCAGAATTCAGATCCACCACCAGTTTTGCTTCTAAGGTGGGGGTGTTCATATTTCCTTTCTGGCTATTATCTTCCTCGGTATTGATAAACTGAACTGTTTAGTAAAAGTTTCCTGAAATTTCAAAAATTTTAAATAATAAGAAATTTTTCTGTTAGTAACAAATTTAATAACATACTTTATTTTATTTGCAGTAATTGCTTGGTGTTCCCATAGGTCTCTTAGTATTGAAACTGGGCTCTGATACCACTTGTAATGTCCCCAAAAATTCAAAAAAAAAATATTAGGCTAGTAAAAACTACCTATGTGGAACATTATTGAACTTGCGGAATATAACGTATGATGGATGTACCATTTTTGGGTCGTAAGTTTTTCTTACATTCTATCATCTTACTTTTAGTTGTGAATATTATTGTATTTTACTTACAATGTCATAATGCTTGTTTGCTACATTATTCTTATGGTTATACATTATGGTGTATGTGTCGTTACTCGATTATATGCTTCATTCATTTCTGCATAGTATTACTTGTTATTTATATGGTTCTAACTTCACTTTGTTTTTGGAACTAAAGTGGGTGGAATTGGGGGACTAGTTATCCCATTATGGTCTGAGAGGTAAAGTGTTCACTTGTCTAGTAGGCGTACTTAATTTGGTTTGAACTAAGGCGCCTCTTCTATTTCATCTGCAAATTATACTTAGCGACAAATATTTAAAGAGCACTGAACATTTTGATCATTAATATACCTACGGTTTGTTATTACGCTTCTTTATAGACTCAGATTGATATCAAGGTAATTACTATCTTCATTAATTATTTAACATAGATAAATTATCTATGTGATACCTACTATTCATTTTGTAATTTCGAATTCATTGTTTATCTCTTAATCTATTTATATTTTTATGCTTTCTTTAATAAAAGTATTAACATACCTTTTATTATGTTATTGACAGGTTCACAATTCATTAGTTAAAGGCCCATTATTGGCTTATGGATAACGAGGTTACCATGGCATATTTCATATGCCTTGGTTCTTAATTAGTAGGAAAACAAGAGTCAAAGGTTGAGGGATTAGAGCCTAAGGTTTACATGATACATATGTTATTTAAGCATGGGGATCAACTTTGGGATACCGCACACATTGCATGGACTATACCTTACACAATAACCTGTAATATAATCTTGGCGTGACGAGTTGTAACATATGGTTTTGACTTATGCGATGGGGTTTAACACCTTGCATGGAATGGTTACCAACATTAATGAAGCGATGTTAAACTATGGAGATGTGGATTTTTGTTTGATATTGGACACTATGTTGGCACCATTAATGCATCTCACGGTTTTGGGAATCCCAAGATTAGGTTTTGACTCCATGAATGACTTGGTCATTTCATTTCATTTATTTCGATGATGGTTTAGTCTCGGCTCTTCGTAGAGGATGGAAGTGACACCCTGGTTAATGAAGGTATGCTTCATTGGTTTCATGGCACTGTTTGATGTTTGATTCATGGCTTAACAGTTGCATACTTCTCATCCTCGTCATTTTGTTGGTGGTTGCAGGTGGCAGGGTTATCATGGAGCTTCTTGGTTTAGAGATTTACCACTAGTTCATGGGTGATGTATAGGTGCACAATAAGCCTATTAAACACCCTGTGCTAGTCACCTCTCAGCATTGTGGGTAGGACAAGGTTATCATGTTACTTAATGGGGTTTTACTCTAGGATTTTGATTCGCCTTTAGGCCTGTGTACAAGTTTTGTGTTTGTTAAATAATAAGGGTGTTGTTAGCAGTGAATGGGGAACCTTGTGACTTTAGCAGACTCTGCATTTTGTTTATGTAATTCGTAATTTGAATTGGGGATTTAAGCCATGGGCTGCACAATTGCTTGCAATGGTGCCATAGCCCTTGGCACAACTATGTAAATTGTATTAAGGTATTAAACCACCGAGTTTTGAATATATACTATGTTTACTTTATTTTTCCATGGTTATTAAACAGTAGTGTGTGTATGAATTAATCCTGTGTTTTTTTTAATGTGTTGTAACTATTTAAACCTTGGGTTTACATATGGATTTCAGCCTTCACGATGAGTCTGTGTATTGTTACTTCCATTATTGTTAATAGTTAAATGAATGGAAACGATAGTGACAGCAAATGGCTTGGGACCATGCCGTGAATGGCATGAGCACCCTTCCATGGCAGCTGCGACAGTGTAGAAGGTTTAGGATTCACGATTTTGTTTTTAATATGTAATGTCGATTTATAAATACACCATGGGTGTAAACCCTTGGTTGAAAGGGTTGCTGTAGATTTCATTATAGACAAAGTTTTATATTAGGGGACTGTGTATTTATTTTAAGTGTCCAAGGTCGTGCTTACAACGTAGGGTGCAGAGACGAGAGTCTCATGACCTTGTCGTAGAGTAGTGATGTTACTATTGTATCTCGCATAAACTATGTGTATAGCATGGATTTGGTTAATTTACAATGACTCCACAGGATTCAAATCCTAGTCGTTGTGGATGTAATGAGTTGTATTTTTATGAGTAGTTCACGATTTGGGGCTTAGGTTCCCACAGGATTGGATTCCTTCCCTCTCTTGGATGTTTACTTGGACTGTGTAAAATTATGAAGTGGTTTATGCAATATTAACTGTTTATTATTATTTGTTGTAGGTTTTAATATAAGGGCATCATGGTTATGTAAGCGAATAGCTTGATAGTCTACAGGATTCGTTCCTGCGACCTTAATGTAAACACTGATTTCTTGATCTAATGATTATGGTATTATTGTGGTTATTTGTTATAATATAGTTGTGAGTTGATTATAGAAGTGGCTATTCAATTTGTATGGCATGTTTTTTTATTATGTAGATTTATATATTAAGACTATGGATTTTAATTAGGAAATGGAACTTGAATTTAGACGAAGGAATGGTCACGATGCTTACCTTTTTATTTTTTTATGATGAGGTTATTTTTAATGGAAATGATTTAGTAGTTGGCATGTATTTAGATATACATACTGTCAAAGTTCTTGTTGGTTTTTATCTTGGATTTTAATATGAAATGGATATAAATTATGCACTAGATACAATAATTGTATTTCTATTTTATATCTGTTTATATATATATATATATATATATATATATATATTAGTCAAGCTGTAGATAGTAGATTAGGTTCACTAGATCGTAAGATTATGCTTATGTGTGTGTGTGTTTGTGTGTGTATATATATATATAATTCTTACTTCTTCTCTAGTCTATTTAAATCTAAAACAAGCCTCTGCTGACAAATGGAATATGTCAGTCGAGTATAAAGGACAAAAGAGCAGATAAGTAATAGATCTAAAATAAAACATAGTTTGTACTTAACTTAGTTTCAACAGTAAAAATAATATAGAAATAAAAGTAGGGTACAGAGCCCTTGATAAATATTTATAAATGAATTAGACTTGCAGAAGCAAACTCATGAATAAATCCTGGAAGAGTCTGGTATAGAAAATAACTTACAGCCTAGGGTTATAATTTAAAAATGAAAACCCTAGCAGATTTTAAATAGAGAAACAAATACATAGGGTTAGGAAATGAAATGTAATCATTTTCCTCACATAGCCAACATTTATTATAGGAAAATGGAATAGGAAGCATAGGGCTTCATACCTGTAACTTCAAGCTCTTTTAATGGCTAAACCTGTGCACTCAAATAACCAGCATTAACAATTCAAAGGAATATCTGACCTCTATTTTTTATGACCAAATCAATTGGGAACTACCATGTTCCACCCAACCATGACCCAGAACCGTTCCTGGTTTAACTCCGGATGCCCCCGAGCTGGACTCCAATAGGCAAGTAGCTTAGAGCTCCTAAGGTAGGGTTTCCTATCTGGTATATCACGTCTAGATCAATTCTCTTTTTTCCTTCCACAAAAATTTTCTCCAAGAATTTACTTGAGAGCAAAACAGGAAGAAAATGACTCCTCTTAATGATAGATCAGAACTCCAAGCCTTTCCTTCGCTTCAGACTTTATAGACACACTTTTCAGTCAAAGGGACAGTTAAATCAAGAAAACTTTAGACTTTTGTAGGTATTGGACTATTAATTATCTTTAAATAATAAATAATAATGGATGGAGATTTTATTTTTTTCTTTCATCATTAATATTATTACTATATTTATTCTTATACTTACCATGTATAAAATACCTAATAATATAACATTTGTTAACATTTGTGTTTGGGAATCATATACCATGATCCCTAGACTTAATGGCACTTCTTCATTAAGGTCAAATAGGTAGATGGTTAGGTGTACTAGGCTAGGCAACTTTAAACATCCTTGCATGGTTAGGTCTACTCGTGGGTGTTTTTAAGCAAAGTCACGAGTATGCAGGTTTACTTTTTAAAAGTCACGAGTATAAAGTTGTAAAATGTGGGTTTCCTTCTACCAACTTCCAAGTGGGTCGAAAAAAACAATTTTTAGGGTATATCCCAGCATTTTCAGAGATTGTTGTCCTCTAACAAGTTTTTCCTTGGTATTATAGATTTCCAATAGTTCATATAAGAGACTAAATAGAGTTATAGAACTCAATATATGACTCCTCTTTCATAGGTGTCTTTTTAAGTGACTAACATGGGTGTTCATGTAGTTTTGTCATGGAATTATCAGCATGCGACGAAAACATATAAAATTTGTCATGAATGAAGGAGTGTTATTTTATGATATTAAGAATGTGCCATAATGTATCAATTTATAGGGAAAGATGATATCTGAAATACATTGTTAAACAACTCAGCCATGGAGTCGAAGAGAGTAGAGAATCCAAGATCATAGGCTCAAACGGAGGTACCTGAAAAGAGAGATAAATGTTAGACAAAACTAATCTTTGGGACATATAGGTCCATATATAAATGATCACCATAAAGATACAGGTGTATCCAACATGTGTATAACTGATGTAACTATCATGGTCGCACAATATGAAAAAAGGAACCATATAAAATATAAAGGAGGCATGGCCACAAATGAACAAGGTGGATCCATGCTTAATAATCGATCATAGACACAATAATACAAGGTGGATATATGTCTCAACAAAATTCATAAGAAGTGTGACAATATCTTGCATAATTCGAGCAATATAAAAAGAGGGGGATGCTACTTTTTACCCAAGGTCTTCAATCCGAACCACCCAAAAAAGGTACGAATCCTAACCATGCGAATAAAGGATTTGAAATCGAACATGGAGGAAATCGTTTGATTATCAGTCATTGATGAGGATCATTAACAAACATGAGGGAAACCACCATTAATGAAAATGGTCCCCAAGATACGTAGTAAATTCTAAGAAGTGTGAATAAATGGTCTTGATGTTGAACACCTGAAGAATCCATCAAGTAGAAGACATTAAGGTATTCCCACTACCCAATAGCGAGGAAAATTTCCACTGATGACTGTAATCCCCAAGGTATTGTCATAAAATTTAAATATCATTCCCATAGCAATATGTGTTGAAGTCGATAGGAAGAGATCCATTGGAAGGAAGGAATTGAGGCATCCTCCATCATCCAACATGAGGTAAGTCAATTACTGATTGGATATGGAATTGATACAAATATTTGCAACAAGGAACATTGAATATTGTATGTAATGAACTGACACCAGGGAGTGGCCAATACAAAAGGTCAATACAATTGAAGAATGTCTGACAAAGTTTTATCCTTGAATAGTGAACACGACACAAAAGTGACTTAGGCATCTTTTTGACATGAAGGGATGAACAATACAAATATGCAATCCAGGAGACAATGACAGATTCCCCATATAATTGGAAAATTATCCAACCGTGAGGAGTAAAACTCCGAATCGAGATATCGTCAAAACTAGAGCCCAACTGTTGATAGACTCAAAACTATCTTTCTTCAAGGAAACAAGAATTGCTTCCATGATGTAAAAGACATTTGAATGAAATTCCCTTTCCCACTTTCTTGTAAAGTTTTAACAATTCCAAGAAAGAAAACTCGAGACCTTCTTCATTGTTGGAAAGATCGAAGAAGAGATAGAAGAATGATTGATAAAGCACTGATCCATGGATTTTATGAGTCCAAATTAGTGAATTCTCGACATTGTTTTCATAGTTTTGAGCGTCTGAAAACTCCAAAGAAGACTCTATAGGGGAAATCTTTTGTAATTTTAGTCTCCTAAGTCTGAAAAGGTATAAAATAATCTAGAAGAGAACTCTCTTATCTCAATAGAACTAAGGTATGCATTTTTCGTAGTTAGTCGGCAAGGTCCGGAAAAGGGGTAGACTATCACCATATTGATGCTCCTTCAGAAGCAAGCATAAACTCTTTAGTTTTAACAAGTTTGAAGGGAAGCAAGATCACTTGATGATTTTTTCCTAAATTTTTAGTGAGCTTGACAATGGAATAAAGAACGCTCAAAATATTTTTCTTTTTTAAGTCTAGAGCAGCAAAAAAGAAAAAAATAAGCTCAAATAGGTTCCTTTTCCATAAGTTTATTCCTCCATTCTAGGAAAAGATATATATATATATATATATATATATATATATATATATACATGGATATACTCTTCTATATTCCGAAGAAAAAGAGTATTCATTTTTCATAAGTAATCCACGTGACCAAAAAAAGGGGTAAACTTATACCTATGTGGATGTTCCTTCAAATCCATTAAGGCATTTGAAGGGACAAGTGAACTCGATGATCTAGTAACATTTAAGGAGTCAAACCAAGGCTTGATGATAACTCCATATATTTCCATAATGTTTTAACGAGTTCGGAAAATTCAACTTGTGGCCTTTTTAATTTGTTTTAATGAGCTTGAAGGAAAGTAGAAAGAATACAAGAAGACGACTGTCAGAGGCCTATGAAACTAGTACCAAGTGCAAGGAAAAAACCTAAGCATAGTGCAAGGAACATGAGAAAGATAAGGACAGTTAGGGACCATTTCGTCTAGGTTAAGGATTTCAAGTTACAGTGGCAAAATGTAACAAATTTTAGCGACGATGAGAGAAGAGATCAGGGATTATATAACAAGCTAAAAGCGTGGAAGTCGACATTAGGATCATAAGTACATGTAGGGTGTAAGAAAATGTGGTTAAAACTTGAACAAAAAGGCAAGGCCAGTAAAAAATTGTAAATTGCACTAAGAATTATGTTTCCAAGAAACAACAGTATCAATATCATATTCAAAAGAAATGGTATGATACATGTCACTTTGGTAGAAACACTTGCAACTTTTCTATCTTCTACAAAAGGAGTAGTCAAGGAAAAATCGACCGAAGAATATCCTATAGTTCCAAGTCCCAAGCATTTATAATCATTAATATCAACCTCAAGAGGAGAGCTAAAGTTGACGGGGTGATAAAGTTTGCAGAAAAAAACTCAGTATCACATCAGTCGATAAAGGTACAAGTAGAATCAAACTCATTGGGATCACTAGCTTGTTGCGCGATGGGAGAGTCCAAAGACTAAATAATGTAGTCATAGGAGGATCAATCATCAGATGGATCAGACTCACTAAGAAATATAGGGTTGAGCTTAAATACAACTAAGTCAACATACATCAGAATTTCAGACTATATCAAAGTCTCTAGGAAGATTTCATCAAAAGGAAGGAGACCATCCAAGATAGGACACATTTCTAAACAATCAGTTGGATCAATGGGGTTGAGAGCAGGCTCCAAATTCCCCATTGGATAGACCACATGGTCAATTGTTGGGACCAATTCCCAAGAAGGTAAGCATGAATCCAAATGCTTCTTCTCAGTAGCAATTAAACACGAGGGGTATGAGGCCACATAATTCACTTTTGGCGGGGTAGTGTCTATTGAAACACTAGGAATCAATAAAGGAATGACTTTCTCTATAGTCAAGTGAGGGGGGAGAATCAAGAAAATAAAATTGATTAATAGTGGCATTGCTTTCATTATGAGGTAAATACATCACATGAAAGAGTTTAGACAACACAACTTTCATAGAATATATGTAATCAAACCCAAGGAGCATATTAAAGTCCAAGGGGTGCTTAATAACAATGAAACCAACTAAGACAATATTCCCACTCAAAGTAATAGGTACATGAGTAAGAAATCCCATAGCTTTACTAGTTCTTCTACCAAAATCCAACAATTGATCATCAGTTGACATAATCCTAGTAGATCACATGCCTCTCCAAGAATGTGTGGATAAAATAATAAAAGAGGCTCCTTCATCTACAATACAACGAGAAATCATGTATTGTTCAACATGGACATTTATCTGGAAAGGTGTAGTCAGAGGAAGGGGAGGTTCACCTAGGATATCCAAATCAAAGGAAGCAATAGAGAACTTAGTTGGGGTTCATTCGAAACGAATTCAATGCCCCCTTGTCTTGAAAGTTCTAAACTGGTACTAAATAAAATGTGACTAGCACACACTTCACTCTCCAAAAGAAGAGTGGGGTTGATCAAATATTGTATCGATTCAACCACTTGATAAAAGTCACTCTCCGAAGGAAGAGTGGGGTGAACCAAAGATGACTTCGGTTCAACAACTTGATCAAGCAAAGGTTGAATAGTTTTTTGAGAAACTATAGGTTTTTTTGAATCAAGATATCCTTGAGACTCATACCACACTCTTCGTACCTCTGCAATAGCAGGGCCCTGATGAGTAACATGGTCTCCCTCGCATAGCTTACGAGGAAATTAGGCATGCATTTTGAATGGTTATTATTCTCAACAGTGTCAATATGACTTGCATTGGATGAGCGTTTTCCCCCAGCATGACCTGCAGAGGCTGGGTGGTGAGATCCAACATGATTAGTAGAGTTTTCTTGTTTTACCCCAACATGTCCTGCAAGGGCTGGGTGGTGAGGATCAACATGACTTGTAGCAGTTGAGTGTTTCCACCCATCATGAATTCCAAAGGTTGGGTGGTTGATATCAACATGACCTGCAAAGGTTGAGTTTTTTCCTTAAGCATGAATTCTAGAGGCTGGGTGGATTCCCCCAGCATGACTTCTAGAGGTTGGGTGGTTAGGTCCAACATGAACTATAGAGGTTGGATGGGTGACCCCAGCATGAATTCCATAGGTTGGGTTACTAGGTCCAAAATGACTTGCATAGGTTGCATGGGTTCCCCGAGCATGACCTGCAGAGGTTGGGAAACTACCCCCTGATGAGTAAGATTGTCTCCCTCGCATAGCTTACAAGGAACTTAGGCATGCATTTTGAATGGTTATTATTCTCAACAGTGTCAATATGTCTTGGATTGGATGAGTGTTTTCCCCCAGCATGACCTACAGAAGCTGGGTGGTGAGGTCCAACATGATTAGTAGAGTTTTCTTGTTTCCCCCCAAAATGTCCTGCAAGGGCTGGGTGGTGAGGATCAACATGACTTGTAGTAATTGAGTGTTTCCACCCATCATGAATTCCAGAGGATGGGTGGTTGATATCAACATGACCTACAAAGGTTGAGTTTTTTCCTTAAGCATGAATTCTAGAGGCTGGGTGGATTCCCCCAGCATGACTTCTAAAGGTTGGGTGGTTAGGTCCAACATGAACTGCAGAGGTTGGATGGGTTCCTCCAGCATGAATTCCATAGGTTGGGTTACTAGGTCCAAAATGACTTGCATAGGTTGGATGGGTTCCCCGAGCATGACCTACAGAGGCTGGGAAACTACCCCCTTGCTTTCGTGTCTTCTTCCTATTCTTTCTCCTTCTATTCCTTTTAGACTACAAGGTTACTAGTATTAGAACTTTCATCGCATTAAGTAGAAAGAGGAGGAGAGGTTGCTACAGGTGAATGGAAGACATTGTTTTCATGCCCTTGATATAAGGTGCTTGCTTGTGAATCATCAAAAGTATTCAAGATAGTCATAGAAGAAAACAACCAGACTGGTATCCCAAGAGTGAATCTAGGTAGATTCAAAGTGGCCATTAATGGAACACCAACATTCCCAGTAAAAGGAAAATCACAAGAAGCCCTTGGAAATGGGGTCTCCTAGTTGGTGTTTGTAGGGGTACTAGCCATAGTTTCTGACAAGAATACAAATTCTGAGGTCAACTAGAAACCAACAGCACAAAGAGAACACCACTACCAGAAAAACCTAAGTATCAAACCAAACACACAAGGATACCTTACAAAGGAGAGTGTAGGAGGATGGCGACCCAGAACTAACCAGTGAAGGGAGAAGGATAGTTACCTAAGGTCCTGATACGAGTTCTCTAATTGAAATCAATTGAATCACCAACCAACCTCCCAAATTATCGCACAGGGTTTCCTCCCATGTCTTCCTTAGGTACAGTGGAAATAGCCTTCAACTATCACACATGTATATTCCTAGAAGTACAGAGACTAAGGATACCAAAATCACAAATAAATTTCAGTGGAACAGTCATTAGTCTAGTCGATGCACATGGTTAGGGTATCTAATCTCGAGAATCAAATAGTACTAGGAACCACACAAGGTCGAAAGGAGGTATTGAGTAAATCCCCAAACATGCAGCAACTATTGTGTATTCTCTACTGAGTACAGGAGGGGTATCTCCACAACTTAGTATGGAATGACCTTGTGCTTGACTCCTGTGTTAGAGGATCTTTCCAGTGCATTTTTTTATGAAACTGGATTTCCTGAATGAAAATCCACTAGGTTTGAGTTTAAAGTTTTTGGCAGTTAAATATGTCTGTAACCCAAAACACTGCCCTACTAGTAGTGTGTGTCATCTCTAGAAAGAAAGTGTTACTAATATATTTTAGATATTAAACGTTCTTTTTAAGGGTTATTGATTACTCAAAGGCAGTGGAAATGAAACCAATGGTGATATGAATTGAATGCAGAAACAAAATGACTAAACTGAAAGAGATTCAAAATGCAAAATTCAAAATTCTATTTCTCTTTTCTTTTTCAAAATTGTAGTATGAAGGACACAAAATAAAGACTTATTTTTTTATTTAAAAAAACAACAATGACATGCAATGCACCTAAGACTAAACCCTAGCCTAAATTCATATAAATAAAAATACTTGTTCTTTTTACTTTTTATTTAGAAATGAGAAAGAAAAAACAGTCTAAAAACTAATGGAAATAGATAACATAAACAAAGTAAATGGAATTATGATCTATACCCAACAAACAAACCCTAGGATGCCCTAAATCCAGATAGAACCTCACTTAGAAGGGCGAATTGCTTAAGAGAAAAAAAAACCATCTTGGCATGAAGAGGTTAAACAATAAGAATGACATAAACAGAGACCAATAAGCTCCTAGCTTCAGTTTAAACCTACTAACAGAGGCTTCTAAACTCCTTTTAGAACAAGGTCATGCAAATAATGGAGATGGGGGGGAAGAAAGAAGAAAACCAAAAGACTTCAAAAAGAGATTACAAATCAGTTAAAGATTATCCTTAGTAGGAGACCCCACTTCCCAATGGTCATACACATACAGAGGACCCAGGAGGACCTCTTAGACAACACTGAACCACCCCGAACAAACCCAAACTGAGTGAAAAAAACACTAAACAAGGGAACTTGCAAGTTTCTTTAAGGAAAGTAGTGAGTCACTCACATGTTTCCTTAAGGGAAGGCATGGGCACACTTAGAAAACACTATTGTGTAGTCTAAAAGTTGTGAGTGGGTGGTGGAAGGACTAGAAAAGGTTAGAAACCACCTTAGAAAGGTAGATAAGGTGGCTAAGAATACTTAATAGTAACTCCTAACTTGGAAGAAGGACATAAAAGCTTAATTATACTAGAAGAAAGGCAAGGAAATCCCAAAATAGACAAGTCCTCCCTAGCAGAGTCGATAGTTTTGTTGTGGAGGAAAGTGTTCCTATGGCTAGGGGTTAAGAGGCCACCAACATAATAGGGTTGTAAAGACATATGTATAAAGCTCTGCAAGAAAATATAAGCAAGATTCAAAGGTAATAAAGTTTTATACAGTATTCACTGAAGTTCGATCCAAGCTTTCCTTTATCCCTCCTCTTGCTCCTCAATCCAAGAGACCTGCAAAACAAGCTTCAACCTTCCTCAAACCAATTTGACCATATGTAAAACAATGATAATCAAAATAAAATGAAACCCTAATCTAATTAACATCAATAATTGATCATAAACAAAGACATAACATACATTAGACAATGATTTGGAAATGGAAGGACATCACATATTTATTATAAAGTGGAAGAAGTACAAATTTTACCTTCTCCTCATGCTAGGAACCTTGTGTAACCTTGATCTATATATCATGCTTCTCTTCCCCAAGAATCTCAGCCTCCAAGCTCTGCAACACATGGATATGACATCTAGGGAAAAGGTAAGGGGGATGAGAGTCCCAATCCCACTAGCATAACAATGCAAAGGTTAAGTCCGCTTTCATTGACCCCTCTCCCTCTCTTATATAGTATTTGAAGATTTAGGTTCAAATTGGGATTAGTTACAACTAAAGGAACAGTTCCAAAACCACCCAAACCACCTCAACTTTGGTATTTTTCCATTTTTATATATTTTTTGACTATTATAGGAGATACTCATGGCTTTTCTTAATCAAAGTCTCCACCATGTAGGTTCTCTTCTGAAAAGTTGCGAGTATAAAGTTGAAAAACATGGGTTTCCTTCTACTAACTAGCGAGTTGGTAAAAAAAATCCAATTTGTAGAGTGCTTCCCAACATTTTTCAAACGTTGGTGTATTCTACAAATTGTTTCCTTGGTATGATACCTTTCCAATGGTTCAAAGAAGAGGTTAAACTAAGTTACAGAACTCAATATATGGCTCCTCCTTCACATGCATGTTATTAAATGACTCACAAGAGTTTTCATGAACTATCGTCAAGGAATTCCCATCATGCGATGAAAACATATAAAAGTTTTCAGAGACGAAGGAGTGATATTTTGGGATATAATAGATGTCTTTTGCATCACTTGAGTTCTCACTCAATAGCTTTTGCCACTTGTCTTTTCTCCTTAACGGTCATCAAACACTCTTTTAACAACTACTTTAGTATGGATTCCTCTCATATATTTAATTATTAAATAAAATAATCCATTACATCCATTTTGACTTTCTTGTAAAACTATTTTCAATAAGAAAAAATGATATTCCAAGTAGTAATAAATTACATTTATTTCATGTGTTACAAATAGTTTTATTATCTGCAAACTATCTTGTGTCATTCAATCTTCCTACTATACAAATGTTATTTTTTTACGAATAGCTAATCATGAAGGAATGTAGATTTCGAACAATTCGGAATTTCTCCAATATTGAATGTAAGTGTGTGTGTAATATCCATATGAGTTACTTTTGAAAACCAATTTTAAAATATCAAATTTTATAATGTCAATCACTATAAAATAAATACCATTCAATTTCACAATCGATAATTCAATTTAAGCAATAATTAATTAATTAGGATATTCTTAAAATAATTAAGGAATTTCTATCTAACACTTAGCACATTATATTTTTGTTTTTAAATAGTAGTTTTGGTTATAAATAATATGTTTGAAATGAATAAAAAAAATTAAACTTAATATTTTATGTTTTATCTTTAATATTTTATAAAAAAATAATTATTTAGATATTCATATATGTTGATATATTTTTTATTAAAAATATTATATATATAAGAAGTCTACTCCTTATTTTTCCATATTTAATCTAGTAAAATTATTCTACTATTAATGATTATAGACATTCACATAAGGATTACGTAATGACCATCTTTAGACTAGTTGATACATGATACATCATATTGTGAGATTATATTATACAAGGAGATAGATTCTTAAATCTTAATAGTGAATATATATATATATATGTGGGGGGTTAAAATAATGCAATCTATAAAATAAAATTTTATATATTATAAAATAAAATTATTTACTTTATAAATTTGTAATTAATAAAAAGATGAAAATTATTAAAATTTTCAAATAAGTATCTTAAAATTCACAATAATTAAATAGAGGATTCATTGCAAAACAACTCTGTCCCTCATGAAATAGTTACAACACCTAAAGTCCACAGTGAAACCTATATGCTGATCGAACTTGCCTTGCCGAAGGTCTCTTGGGGATGCGCAATAAGAAAGTACGACGGCTTGTTATGATGGTTATTTACCCCAACCAATTTCTCTGAGCCGAAGCTATCTTCTTCTCACGAACCTGTATAGGTATTATTAGCTACCAATGTCCAAATGAAACTAGTCCATGATTTCAAATTTAGAAAACAATGATAAAGATGATGTAAAACATAAAATAAATCCAAAAACTCGTCCAAGTATTGGTGGTTTTCGGCACTATGGCGTCGCCTTAGGGGAAGCACTCCACAGAAGTGTGCGCTCAGGAGCATAAGCGCTCAGGAACAATTGCGTGACTAGCGAACTCGCAGGCGCAATCCACGAGAGTGTTGGTGAAAAACATTAAACAATTAATAAAACTATCCAACGATTTAAATTGTCAACCCGAGGAGAGCGCAAACTTGTGAGGTACAGGAAAAGTATATGTAGGGTCAGAGTAACACTAACTTAATCTAATATTCCATGCGACTGAAATTGAAAACACATGCTATTGAAATCTAAGAAAACATGGGATTAACTTATTCAAAGAAAACACATGCAACTGAAATTGAACCTAATTTACGAAAGCAAAAAATAGGATGAAAGTAAATCTAATCTAGGAAAGCATGAAAGTGCGTAAAATAAATTTAACTAAGAAAGCATAAACTTGCACGAAATAAACTAATCCAAAACAATCAGCATTTGACATGTGAGCTCACATAAAATCGACACTACTAACTCATAATAAATAAATCAAAATGAATATGAAGAAATGAAAATGCTTGTATTAAACCATCAATCCATTACATAGAAACCCAATTCAACTTGATGAATAATTGCTACTAAACGAATAAATATCAAAAGGACTTTACATAAATTATTTCTCTATTTCCACACCATTAAAGCAACCTCTACCCCCAAATGAAGAGAGAGCACTCTGATTTATACATGAGTTCCTTTGAAAAGAAGATAAATGTAGATCCACTTTTCTCTCAACCTATTTTCCATAATTACAAAATATTTATCCCTTCAAATCCTCACAAAACCTCTCATGATATTCCTCTTTTGACTTATCTTGAATAATTATCTCCAAAACTTGAAACGGTGGAGGAAATATTTGAGAAGCTTCTGAACAATCCATTTGTTGAAAATCTTCAAATATTCCTACACATCACAAAACTCACACAACTTTGAGACATAAATGAAACATGTTAATTTTCTAATATTAAATCCAAAATTCTCTTAAAATACTTAAAACTAAATAAATTGGAAAATAACAAGGTAACCCATATTTATTTATGAAAATCATATAAGGAATGGTTAATGGAGTGATGAATAGGGATGAATGTGAGGAATAGTTAAGGGAAAATATGATGAAAATGAGACATTTGGGTGACCCAACAAGTAGTGTCCAATAGGCGCGTTCCGCAAGAGAATCCAACAGGTGCGCTCTGTAGATAGGCGTTCAACAGTGCTCTCTAGTTCTAGAAAACGCACTCCAATAGAGCGTTAGGAAGTGCGCTCAAGTACACTTGTTGATGTATTTGTAACTTCAGAATGTATTCATCTATGTATCTTATGTATTGTAACCCGATGTTTATTCCGGGATGTATCTATAATGTAATTGAGTCATATTGTCATGCCCTGATGTTTCGATCGGGAGGATCAATAATGTAAATAAGTCATGTCAAGTCATAGTGAGTAACCCTCCAATTGTCTAAGGGTTAAAGTCCCCGCAGTTCTGGGGCGCTAGGGTTATTAGACTCTCCTAGTAAAGGTCGGCCCTAGTAGGGTTTTAGTCATGTCGGGATTAGTATAAATAGAGAACTGGAGTCTCTATTTATCAAAAAACTCATCCACACTCAAGTATAGTGCATAGTTGAGTAAGGAGAAGACACTGGGGCTAGATAAGAAGAAGATTATTGCTGGCGGGAGATCACTTACTGTTTTGGGGCTTTTACTATTTTGGTGTTGATTCTATCTCTGAGGAAGTTGCGGGGTTTTCTCCTTTATGGTTTCCCCGAGGAAAAACACTGTGTTCATTGTCTCTTGTGTTTGATTGTTGTACTTGTTATTCTCTCAGTTAAAAGATCCTAATGATGCTAGCTTAATGTTGAAAAACTAACATGGAATCAGAGCTAACCTGAGAAGAAGACACTGTGCAGCTACGGGAACTAGGGCTTCCTAGTTTGTGGATCTTCCTCCATATATTTTCAGCAAAAGTAAGGTGGAACAACTCTCCTCCTTAGGGCGCATCTTTCTGTCGAAGAAGAATCCAATTCTGATATTTTTCAGTTTTGGACCTGTCACTACTGTCGAAAATTAAGGCTTTTCACATAAGAGGAATTTTTTAGTGAGCCCAGGCCTGGATTGATCTCCTCCCCAAAATCAAAGTTACGAACAAATTTCAAGTCATTTGGGTCGGCATAACTCCAAAAAAGAAAAACCCTAATTTGCTCCTGAACCAGCTCTACAAGATTTCACCTCAAGTTTCAGATCCGACATCTCGAACCTGGTAAGATCTAAAATCTTTTGTATTTCCATTTGAGGTTCTCAGTTTAAGATGTCTCATCATACCAAGCTTGATGAAAATCTTGAGGGAGTTGATAACTTCCGAGCCTGGAAGTATAGGATCTCCCTGGTCCTGGAAGAGAATGAATTAGACTCCTACATTCATGAGGAGGTTCCAGTTCCAGAGGGAGATGAGGCAAAGGCCTTACATAAGAAGAACATGGTTATGGAAAAGAGGATCATTGCTAATTCTATCAAGGATCACCTTATACCTCAAGTGTCCTCTCTCAAGACACCTAAAGCTATGTTTGATGCCCTAACCAAATTGTTTGAAGGGAAGAACATAAACCGGAAGATGACTCTGAGGAATCAACTGAAGAATGTGAAGATTCAGAATGCAGAGACTATCTAGTCCTACTTCAAAAGGGTTTCTCAGATCAAATTAGAAGTTGTTGATGAAGAAGTGGAAAATGCAGAGATTGTGATGACTACTTTGAATGGCCTTCCTAGGTCATGGGATTCTTTCATCCAAGGAATCTGCGCTAGAAAGAAGCTAGTCAAATTCAGCAGACAAAAGAAGACATCATGCTCATGCTACAGAGGATGATGAACCATCCAAGAAGAATCCAGATATGAAAGCGAAGATTCTTCAAGCAAGGATGAATATGTTTTGATCTCCACTCTCACAGGTAACATTATTCATGGTAGTGATGATTGGCTTATAGACAATGGGAGTTCCAAACATATGACGGGATTCAAGGAATCCTTTGTAAGACCGTCAGAACATGAATCACCTCACAAGGTGAAGCTAGGAGATGACTACCAATATCAAATAAAAGGTAGTGGGGAATCTTCATATAAACTAGACTCTGGTAAGTCTCTAACAATGAAAGAAGTATTGTTTGTGCCAGGACTCAAGAAGAACTTTCTCTGCATATCAGCATTGGATGCAAAAGGAATGAGGGTTGCATTCATAGATGGTCAAGTCATTATGTGGCCTAGTGGAAACACTATCGATGATGTGGTAGTAATTGGAGAACAAGAAGGAGGCCTGTACAAATTGAAGGGCCATCTAGAACAGGCCTTGGTCCATGACACAGTAGAGCCAAATGAGCTTTGGCATAGAAGGCTTGCACATGTGCATTACAGAGCACTACCTGTTGCAAGCAAAGCTGTTGAAGTTCTTCCAGAATTCCAAGCAAAACATGATGGGGTCTGCAAAGGATGTGTGAAAGGGAAGAATACAAAGAAGACATTTCCCAGCAGCGAAAGCAAAGCCAAAGGCATACTAGAAATCATCCACTCCAATGTATGCGGTCCTATGTCATCAAATTCACTAAGCGGGTATGCATACTATGTTTATTTTATTGATGATTTTTCTAGAAAGACATGGGTTTACTTCATCAAGAACAAAGATGAAATATTCAGTAAGTTCAAGGAATTCAAAGCTTTGATCAAGAATCACACTGAAAAGAAGATCAAGATTTTTCGATCAGATAATGGTGGAGAATTAACTTCAAATGAATTCAAAGAGCTATGAAAAGACCCAGGGATTAAGAGGGAGTTGTCCACTCCTTATAATCCACAACAGAATGGATTGCGGAACGGAAGAATAGAACCATCATGGAAGCTGCAAGAGCAATGCTTCATGATCAAGATGTTCCTATGCATCTTTGGGCTAAAGCTGCCAAAACAGCAGTGTATGTATAGAACCGTACTCCACATAGAGGACTCGAGGAACAAGAATCCTGAAGAAGTCTTCTCCGACAAGAAACCAGAAGTCAGCCATCTCAAAATAATCGAATGTCCTGTGTACATACACATTCCAAAATAGAAGAGAACAAAATTAGATCCTTTAGGAAAGAAGGGCATATTTGTGGGATACTCTGAAAACTCAAAGGCTTACAGAATCTATTTCCCAAGATACAAGAAGATTGACATCAGTAGGGATTTGACATTTGATGAAGACACATCCTACAACAAATCCAGAAAGAGACCTGCTGAAGAACCTGAAGAAGCAAAAGCAGAAGTACCCAGAATTCATGATACAACCATGAACAAAGAAGCTCAAGAAGAAGATCGAGATTTCGAGGAACCATAAAGACCTGTAGATCCACCTCTGGAGAAGAATCCTCATAAAAGGAAACCTGCTTGGGTACGTAAACTTATCCAAGGTGCGAAAAGATATGGGGCTCCAAAAGAGAATCACAAAGAAAGAAAGAGGGCCAGATCCTGCTCCGGGTATGTAGCCTTACTATGTGATTTCGTTGATAAAGAACCTTCCATTTATGAAGAAGCGGCAGAATAGAAAGAATGGAAGGATGCTATGATCGAAGAATATCAGTCGATCATGAATAATGATGTTTGGGATGTTGTCCCAAGACCAGAAGGGAAGTTAGTCGTAACTTACAAATGGATCTACAAGATCAAGCATGTTGTAGATGGTAGCATTGAAAAGTATAAAGCAAGATTTGTAGCTCGAGGTTTCTCTCAGAAAGAAGGAATAGACTATGAAGAAACCTTTGAACCTATAGCCAGATACACTTCCATCAGATTAGTACTTGCTCTGGCTGCAGTAATGAAATGGAAGATACACCAGATGGATGTCAAGACTGCTTTCTTGAATGGTGTAATGGAAGAGGAAGTGTATGTAGAATAGCCACTCGGTTTTGAGACACATGACAGAGAGTCTCATGTATGTAGATTGAAGAAATCCCTGGACAGTTTGAAATAGGCACCCAGGACCTAGTACGGCATAATTGACAACTTTCTATCCAGTTTGGGCTTTACCAAGAGTAAAGCAAATTCCAACCTTTACTACAAGGTTGAAGATGGCAACCTAGTGATGCTTCTACTGTATGTAGATGATCTATTTGTAACAGGTACAAGTGGGTTGATTGTTGATACAAAGAGAAAGCTTGCTGCTGAGTTCGAGATGAAGGACTTGGGAATGATGCATTACTTTCTAGGTATGGAGGTGTGGCAGAATAAAGATGGAATCTTCCTTGGACAATGGAAGTATGCAGTAGAGATCCTGAAGAGGTTTGGGATGATGGACTGCCAGGCTATGGCCACACCTATGGCATCGAACCTGAAGCTATTGAGTGATGCTTCATCAAAGACAGTTGATGCTATGATGTATCGTCAGATGATTGGATCATTGATGTACCTGACGAACACGAGACCAAACATTTGCTTTGCTGTGAACATTTTGAGCCAGTTCCTGACAGATCTGAGACATGTTCACTTGATGGCTGCAAAGAATATTCTGAGGTACCTAAAGGGTACAGTTGATTATGGGCTCAAGTATGATCCAAATCGAAAGATTAACCTGGAGGGTTGTGTTGATTCATATTGGGCAGGCAGTGCCATTGATAGAAAGAGCACTTCAGGGTGTTGCTTCGGTATGGGATCAGGTGTGATCTCTTGGTTTAGCAGGAAGCAATCTTGTGTGGCACTGAGTACAACTGAAGTAGAGTATGTCGCAGCTTGTTCAGCTAGTTGTGAGGCAGTATGGTTGTGGAAGCTATTGTCTGATATATTTGATCTCCAGTTGGATGCTACTTGTATACATTGTGACAACCATAGTTGCATGAAGTTGTCAGAGAATCCAGTGTTCCATGACAAGTCGAAGCATATCAAGATCAAGTATCACTATATTAGGGATATGGTGTAGAGGGGAGCAGTGAAGCTCTAGTATGTTGCGACGGAGGAACAGATAGCTGATGTATTGACGAAGCCATTGGCTAGGCTGAAGTTTGAGTACTTCAGGGAGAAGCTTGGTGTTCTCCAGATCAAGGTTTCCTCCAAGAGAAAGTGATGAGATCCATAGCCATTCTGTCATGGTGAGAGGATTGGCTCCTTCCATGGTTAGATGTAAGGGCTGAGCCATTATATCATGGTGAGAGGATTGGTTCCTTCCATGTCAGATATGAGTGCTGGCCATTCTATCAAATAGGACAGATGTAAGGGCAAATGCCATTCTAGGAATGGAGGCACTTGGTCAGTTACCAGGACAACTCAGTCTAGGACTGAGAAGCCATTCTAATGTGATAGAGGGATGTGTTCCCACTTGATTAGATGTAAGGGCTGAACCATTCTGTCATGGCTAAAGGATTAGGTTCCTTCCATGTCAGATGTGAGTGTTGGCATTCTGACGAGCAGGTCAGATGTAAGAGCAACTGCCATTCTCTAGGAGAATGGAGGCACCTGGTCAGTTATCAGGTAGCTGAGTCGAGGACTAGGGGCCATTCTAATATGACTGTAGGATTGGTTCCTACAAGATCAGATATGAGTGCAAGCCCTTCCATCATTGTGAGCAGGATGTGTTCCCGCCTGGATGGATGTAAGTGCAGAGCCTTTCCACAGATGATAGTAGGTGTGTCCTATTATACTGGTGGATGTGAGTGCTGTGCCTTTTCATAGATGATAGTAGGCGTGTCCTATCATGCTGGTGATTTTTAGTGCAGTGCCTTTTCACAGATGGTAGTAGGTGTGTCCTACCATGCTGGTGATTGTAAGTGTTGAGCCTTTCCACAGATGGTAGTAGGTGTGTCCTACCATGCTGGTGATTGTAAGTGTTGAGCCTTTCCACAGATGGTAGTAGGTGTGTCCTACCATGCTGGTGGATGTGAGTGCTGTGCCTTTCCACATATGATAGTAGGTGTGTCCTATCATGATGGTGGTTGTAAGTGCTAATCCTTTTCATAGATGATAGTAGGTGTGTCCTATCATGCTGGTGAATCTGAGTGCTGGGCCTTTCTGATATGATTATAGGGTTGGTTCCTACATGATCAGATGTGAGTGCTAGGTGTGCCTTTCTGACGAGTCAGTCAAATGTAAGTGTTGGGCGAAGACCTACATGATGGCTAGGCCTACAACCAGCATGAAAAAGGGATGGCTCTATAGAAATTCCTATGACGAGAAGAATCATGAGATAACACCCATGATGATCCAGATCGAGAGATGATCCAGATCTAGTGATGATGATCCAGCAGTGATGATCTAGATCAAGTGATGATCCAAATCCAGTGATGATTCAGATCGAGTGATGATCCAGATCTAGTGATGATGTCCCGTGATGATCCAGATACAAAGAAGAAGATGACTTGAAGACAAAGATGACTTAAAAACGAAGATGACTTGAAGACTCAGAAGACTTGAGATGTAGATGACGAGATGATCCAACTGATACAGAGAAGAACACGAGTGCTGAAAATTGTGTCGAAAGAATACCTTCCTAGTTAAGAGGGAGTGTTGATGTATTTGTAACTTCGGGATGTATTCATCTATGTATCTTATGTATTGTAACCCGATGTTTATTCCGGGATGTATCTATAATGTAATTGAGTCATATTGTCATGCCCCGATGTTCCGATCAGGAGGATCAATAATGTAAATAAGTCATGTCAAGTCATAGTGAGTAGCCCTCCGATTGTCTAAGGGTTAAATTCCCCGCAGTTCTGGGGCACTAGGGTTATTAGAATCTCCTATTAGAGGTCGGCCCTAGTAGGGTTTTAGTCATGTCAGGATTAGTATAAATAGAGAACTGGAGTCTCTATTTATCACACAACTCATCCACACTCAAGTATAGTGCATAGTTGAGGAAGGATAAGACACTGGGGCTAGATAAGAAGAAGATTACTGTTGTCGGGAGATCACTTACTGTTTTGGGGCTTTTACTGTTTTGGTACTGATTCTATCTCTGAGGAAGTTGCGGGGTTTTCTCCTTTATGGTTTCCCCAAGGAAAAATACTGTGTTCATTGTCTCTTGTGTTTGATTGTTGTACTTGTTATTCTCTCAGTTAAAAGATCCTAATGATGCTAGCTTAATGTTGAAAAACTAACAACACTTAGACTTGGTTCCCACCAGATGATGTGTTTGGCAGTGGAGTTTCGGTGAAGCGCTTAGAGGTGCACTCAGGGTGTGTTCTAGCAATGCGACCCGCACAATGTTTTTTGGCAGGATTTCACTAGGAGTCTAGAAGAAGCGCCCAAGGTGCGCTCACGCGAGCGCTCCATAGACAAGCATGCTCAGAAGCAGTGTGTTCCAGGAAGTGTCTGGCAAGTGCGTTTCCACAGAGCACTAAGGAAAAGTGCCCATGTGTTCTTAGACAAAGCACCCATGAGACGTTGCTTTTGACAGTGAGTTCAGCGAAGTGCTCATATGAGGCGAGCTTAGGGATTGCTCTCGTAAAGCTCTTTGCTACCACGAGATGCAACAGGTTTTGACAAAGCATCCAACACAAGTGTCCCAGGTGGGTTCCGAAGATCACTCATGAAATGGGCACCATGAACTATGTATGGGAGTGCGTTCATGGGAAGCTCTCCAAACCAATTCGCCTAAGCAGGAGCGCTCCAGCAGAGCGCCAACAGAGGTGTGTTCGACAAGTCGTTCAGCAGCATACCAAGGTTCATTCAGAGAGTCGTTTTGACGGTGCACTTAGCAAGTGCACTTACCAAGTATGCCTGGTAGTGTGCTCAGAGGTGGTCTCCGTAGTGCATCTGAAAGGTGTGTTCACCAACAAGCTCTAGGCGATATGGCTAGGTGTGTTTCACAAGGTTGGAGCATGGGATCAAGAAACGTCTAACGGGTGTTGGTGTTTAGAAAACACCTAATTCAGAAGTGTGGTAGCATGGGCATTCAAAAGAATGCTCCTAGAAGCAAAGATCCATGGAGGAACCACTAGCAGAAGTGCTCCTAGGAATGGGAGCACCCACGATATGTTCGTTCAGGAAGTCATTGGAGGAAATTTGGGGTCTAAAATGGGCCTTATAAGAAAACGAGCCAACAATAAATTATTGTGACCTGGAATTCAAGAACCAATAGATTTTCAATCAAATAAGTCAACCATAATAGTTCAATTAGCATTAAAAAATATACTTTTTTTGTTCGTATTTTCGACATATCTCCCTCTATTTTTACTCAAATTACGAGTGAGAGGGTTCGTTGGATGCAAAATTTAATTTTGCATCCAATGAGTACCCACAATGGATAATTTTGATGGAGCCCACTACCCCAAAAACAAAAAATAACAGAAATTTTGCATCCAACGAGCCCTCCCGCTCGAAATTTGAGTAAAAACGCAAGGAGATATGTCAAAAATACAAACAAAAAAGTAGTTTTTCTCTTTGTTCCTCCAAAATTAATAAATATTATTTTATTATTTTAACTATTATTTTATTATTTTCCTTAGGAGGCCCATTTTAGACCTCAAATTTCCTCTAATGAACGTTGAAAGCAACAATGACTATGACTGGTGCGCCCATCGTCTCAACGTTCATGCAACGTGTCGGCAAAAGTGCACTCATGAAGGGTTTACGTCAGTAAGCATGTTCCTAGTAGAAGGTGTTCAACAATTATCATGATTTGGCTAAGTCACAGCGCAATGAGCATGTAGAATTCGACAAGTCAAGCGATAGCTTAACAATGAGACTCAGCGGAGGAGTTTAGTAGTGACATTTGTTGGGTGCAGTTAGAAAATGACGAAGTGAGCTTCAGTAGGTTGAAAGAGTTTGCATCTTGTGGATGGGACTTGGCATGGTCTTGTTGAGCATGCAAATGTACACATGCGATGGTGACAATGAGATGATTGGTTCGATTGTATATTGAGCATAGCCAATTTGGTGAGCACTCGGATGTGTTGTCGATCTATGGCATCATCCGCCGTTGTAACAAGTCTTATCATATTTATACATGGGTATTAGGAATCGTCAAGTTAAGGTGGGTTGCCCACATACATTTGTCTCTTGTATTGTATTTGGATTCTTGTGCTGTTAGGAGTGCATAATGGTGAAAATGGCTAAGTATGGATATGAGTGTCAGGAGTTCCGTAAGTAAGGCATAGTTTGTCAGAGAGCTCCCCAAGTTGGTCATGCCCTCGGATGGATTTCGAGCAGTGCCACTTTATCACGTAGAAGGAGAAAAATTGAGCCTGACAGAGAGGTTTGTGACATATGGTATCACAGTCGTTTCCACAGTGAAGGTGGAAAATATGGTTTCATGACGATGGTTGCATCTCCGGTTGTGGATTTGGTTGTGTTCTCACAAGGAGTGCCTATATTTGGTTGCAACACTGACTCGGTTTGGAGTAGCTAGGAAGGAAAGTGATTTCGTAATAGTAATTCAGTGCACGCTTTGGAGAGTGCAAAGGAAGGCACATGTTGACAAGTGCAGCATGAAGAAGGCACCAAAGAGTTGCGAAATTGCAGAAGTAGCAACAAAAATTGGTTCAAATGGATGGTGCACCAAGAGATGGAAAGAGCTAGTAGGTGGAGTTCCCAAGGCATTGTTGACTTCCAAGGTGGATTGGGCATGCCAATGCCAACAGAACTTGATGGAGGCTGACGAAAATGACAAGTTTGACAATGATGTTGTCGTGCAAACCTACAGGCAAACACGCCTTGACAGAATTGTTGCAGCAATTTGGTGAAGCACGGGAGGGTGTGGAAGCTCAAAAAATGGGTTCCCACAAGGGTTTCACACGAAGCGTGGCACACTTGGGTGGCCTGTGCTCGGATTGCAAAATTTTTCTTTCAAGACAAAATAATTTTGACAAAACATGGAAAATTCAAGTGACTTGCCAAAAAATTCTTAAGCGCCAGAAAATGGTGGATGGTGCATATTGAGGAAGCTCATTGTAGAATGGAAGTGCAGCAAGAAACATGAGTCATTGGAGACAACTTGTGGAAACAAAAGGCAAGAATATTTTTGAGACAGTGCGGTGAATCATCACAACTTGGTAGTAGGAGGATATTTCATAGGGTGGACTCAGTAGTGCTCCTAACTAGTGCACTCAGAGGTGCTCTCAAGAGTGTTCCTGGCAGGTGCACTCAACAAAAGCACCTAGGAAATGCTCTCAATGAAGCACTTGGTAGTGTGTTAAGCAAGTGAACCAAGTAGAAGCATCAAGAAGTGCACTCCACCGAGTGTCGAGGAGGTGCGCTCGACAGACTAATTTTTCCTTAGCGAAGCAGCAGGACTTAGGAAAGGAGGCTATGGAGGAAGGAAGCAGAATAAGTATTTTTGTCTTTGCTTGAGGCAAGATGGTCACCTTGCCAAGAACCAAGAGGAGTGTGTAGACACACCAGAAATGGAATCGAAAGTAGTACTTGAAGACACAATGCTTGGGTTTGCTTGGGGATTGCCATGGTGCCTTAGGAAAGTTTTAAGGTGAAGCATTGAACTTTTCCTCATGTTCAGTAATGTTGAATGGGGATCGAAAAGTAGAGGAGTTGTTGACAGAATGTGTGGTTCATCTCATGAACAGACAGATTGGTTGGGAGTCATGACCCGACTAGTTCACTCATGGAGGTTAACATGGACTTGTGCATGATGTGGTTGTTGCAACAAAACGAAGTAAGTTGTTGCGATAGCTTGGATGAGTTGTAGTTGGAGATAATGGCAACAACAACATATTCATGGACATTTGATGTTCATGACGATGTTGTTGATGATGACAACCATTTTAAGTGGGGGAGGTTGTTAGAACTACTTTCATTAGCGAACGTGGGATTCCCCTGACACTTAGAAGAAACATCCGTTGGGCCATGTGGAAGGGGAAGTTGACAAAAACACTAAAGTGTTGGACGCTTCGTGTGGGTCATGGGAACCACTCAACGATTGGCTGGGAGGTTGGTTAAAACAATGCCCAAGGTGGTTAGCGCTCCAAGAAATCCAATTGGGCAAGTTGTCCAAAGTCGACACAATAGGCGAGCGCCCAATTCTATAAAAAGGAGAAATAGAGGCTAGCTAACACATAACCAAACGATCAGAGCTTTGCTTGTTTTCGGTATTGTGACGCTCCCTTAGGGGAAACACTCCGCAGAAGTGAGCTAAGAAGCATAAACACTCAGGAACATTTTTGTGGTTAGCAAAGTGGTAGGCACATTCCAGAGGAGCATTCAATAGGCGTGCTTCGCAGGAGCATCCAACGAGAGCATTCCATAGACAGGAGCTCAATAATGCACGCTCCAGCATAGCATCAAGAAGTGCGCTCAGACATGGTGCCCACCAGATGACATGTTTGGTGCTAGATTTCTGTTGAAGAGCTTAGAAGGGCGCTTTTTGTGTGTTATGGCAAAGTGACACACACAATGCGTTTTGGCAGGATTTCACAGGGAATCTGACAGAAGCGCCTAAGGTGTGCTCAAGCGAGTGCTCCACAAACAAGCGCGCTTAGAAGCAATGTGTTCCAGGAAGCCTCCGACAAGTGCATTTCCATAGAGTGCTAAGGAGAAGTGCTCAGGTGCGCTCATACACATTTCTCACTGGACGACGTGTTCGACAGGAAGTTCAAGGAATAGCTCATATGAGTCGAGCTCAGAGAGCGCTCTAGAAAAGAGCTCTGCTACAATGAACTTCGATAGGTTTCGGTGGAGTCTCCGGCAAAAGCATCCAAGGTTGGCTCAGGAGAGCGCTCATCAAACGGGCATCCATAAGTGCATCTGTGAGTGCGTTCAGAGGAAGCACTCCAAACCGATTCTTTTAATCAGGTGCACTCTAGCAGAGTGCCCATGCAAGTGCGTTAGACAAGTCGTTCAACAGCATGACAAGGTGTGTTCGGAGGGTCGTTTTGACGATGCACTCAACAAGTGTGCTCAGCGACTGCACTCAGAGGTGGTCTCAATAGTGCATCTGAAAGGTGTGTTCAACAAAGAGCTCTAGGAAAGACGACTAGGTGTGTTTCGATAGGTTTGAGCATGGGCTCAAGACAAGTCTAAGTGGTGTTTGGAAAATGCCTAAGTCAGAGGTGCAACAGCATGGGTGTTCACAAGAACGCTCATAGCAGTAAAGGGTCAGGGAGGAACTACCGACAAAAGTGCACCTAGGAATGGGAGCACCCAACAGAGGTTTGTTCAAGAAGTAGTGTCGACATCATCAAGGACTATGACTGATGCGCCCAACATCTCATCGTTCGGGGAATGCGTCAACAAAATTGCGCTCATGAAGGGTGCACGTTGACAAACGGGTTCCTAGTAGAAGGTGTCCAATAATTACGCTAACTCGAAGTGTGACGAGCATGTAGACTTCGACAAGTCAGGTGGTATCTTGACAATGAAGCTGAATGGAGGATTTTGACAGTAGCATTGGTTAGGCGTAGCAACAGAACGATGAAGTGAGCCTCAGTAGGTTGCAAGAGGTTGTGGCTTGTGGATGGTAGTCGGCATGGTCTTGGCGAGAAGAAAGATGTGCACACGCGACAGTGACAAGCAGATGGTTGGTTGGAATGTATTGTGGGTGTAGCTAGTTTGACAAGCTCTCGGATGAGTTGTCGGTCTGTGGCATCCTCCCTCGTTGTAACAAGTCTTATCATATTTAAACATGGGTATTAGGTATTGTCAAGTTAAGACGAGTCACCCACATACATTTGTCTCTTGTGTTGTATTTGGCTTCTTATACTCTTAGGAGTGCATAATGGTGAAAATGGCCAAGTATAGAGATGAGTGTTAAGAGTTCAGCGCATTAGGTGTAGCTTGTTGAAGAGCTCCTCGAGTTAGTCATGCCCTCGAGTGGCTTTCGAGCAGTGTTACATGGTCCCGTGGATGGTGAAAAATTGAGCCTCACCACGAGGTCCATGACAATTATGATCCTCGAAGTTCTTTTTCTCGGTGAGACTCTTAAGTTGACATCTTTTGGCTCTTTTATGTTTAGAATTTCAATTTAGTTAATGTGCCTTTAAAACCTGTAAAAAAATCATTGTAGAAATATAAAAAACTAACATCATTTCTATTTCCATAAATTATCTTAAAAATATTTTATTTTTACAAAAGATCTTAAAAAGCATACTTTTTTCGAAACTTTGAAATATTTTTATTTTTAATACATGGTCCATGCTCGGCGTCTAATGTATTTTTCAAAAGTCATACATTCTGATCCGCAAATATTTGGGAATTCGAGTTTTGAACTAAATGGTGGACCGTTCAAATAAGCACTCAACGGTTTTGCTTGGCTGTGACAGGTTTACGGGTGTTGATGGGACAATTTTCCGCTTTTGCTGATGGCAAATTGGCAATACGTTGCTCAACTTGCAC
The DNA here is from genome assembly GCA_001517045.1 of Pseudotsuga menziesii. Classification (NCBI taxonomy): domain Eukaryota; kingdom Viridiplantae; phylum Streptophyta; class Pinopsida; order Pinales; family Pinaceae; genus Pseudotsuga; species Pseudotsuga menziesii. The sequence continues at coordinate 159,890 of LPNX010490481.1, read as the reverse complement.
TAAATTAGAAAAAACTAAAATTTCGATGTGGACTCAGCTGTCGCATGCAACGTACAGACAATCGAATGCAGGTAGCACTCATGTACGACAGTCATGGTTCGAATCTTAGGGCATGCCTTTTTCCCGGACTCGCTGCTCTCCCCGAGGTGAGAGAAGAAGATGCAACTGCGATTTCCTCACTCGCCTTGAGTCGCCTAGGGGAGCGCGGCAACTCTGTCCGAAAATAAGAATACCGGACTCTTGGAGTCGGCAGGGTTGTTACTGTGGAGTCTCCGTAGATCACCTATTTGTTACTGATTCAAACAATATTCCCAACCTGGTGCGCCCTTGGTCTTCTCATAAGCACTACCCAATGTACCCATCTCACTCATATCGTGAATACCGATTCCAAGGCTTGAGGCTTAGACAAATTATAGACTCAGCTGCGGAAGGAGGCATGGCATTTAACCTGTTACCGAAAACCCTAGGTCAAATTTATCCGAAACCTTAGAGTACGACTCGTCAATTTGGCAGCGTCCGAAGTTTTTTCGTTGGAGCTATTTCCAGGTTTGCTTGGTGGCTACATTTAGTTAAGCAATGAAGTCATTTTATTGTGTGAGTCTGGTTTAAAACGCTTATAGCACTACAATCATCAACCAATTTACCATGCCTTCAGGTTTTTGATATACTTAGGCTGATCTTGATATATATACACCAAAAAGGAGATTGGCATTCAACCAGATAATGCAAAAACTGAAACTGAGTTGATGGTGTGTCCCTTCGGAACATACTGGATCAACCACCACTGTGGTTGAGAGGAGATAGTGGGATGACCCTGCATCACGAGGTTCCGCTCGTGGATACCATGGAGGTCATAAGGTTGGGGAACCTTCAGAATCGCAGCCTTCATTTGTGCTAAAATTACCGTTGTTCATTTAATTGGGATATCTAATGAATGGTTTGCATTTTTCATGTGAACGTGAAATTTTCCAGGGCTCCAGTGCCAGAACAAGATTTGATGGTGGCTATCAGTTGTGGAATACCACAAGCATTTTGCTACTCAAATACGATCAACATTTACAATAGCCCATCGAAAACAGAGGTAATTCATCGAAACTTCCATTATACTGTGAAGACCGTCATATTTTCCAAATTGAACACACTGGCTAGTCTTCTGTTGACAATTGTTATAGGTATCTGTTCCTGAAAAATGTATGGAATTACTTTTTAACTTCACATCATTTCGAAATCGAAATATGATAATAATGTGCTTGAATTATTTATACTTTTAGGTCTTAGATCTGTTCTACTCTTGTTAACTTTCATTATATTTTCTGCTTTGATCTGGTTCCTGGAGGTCCGCCCTTCCACCGAACTCCTGTCCTCTACAGCAATGTATGTTTCTTGGAAGTCCGACCTACCACCCTAGGCCGCCTCTATGGAGGCCAGCCTTTCCACTTAACTCCTGTTTTCTACAGCAATGTTTGTTTCTTGGAAGTCCGCCTTCCCACCCTACACCCTCTCTATGGAGGTCAGCCCTTCCACTTAACTCCTGTTTTCTTTTCTGGAGCAATCTGTGCTTCTTGGAAGTCCGCCCTCCCACCCTAGGCCCTCTCTGTTATTGCATAGGATTCCTTAGAGGTTCGCCCTCACACCCAGTTCTTATTTTCTGAAGCAATCTAAAAAAGCATACACGACACTCCCATGGACCTTCTAGCCGGACTCGCACTCCTTGCCCAGGACCTTGCTACGACCATGGAGATATACATCGGAAGAACACTAACACAGCACCAACAGGACCACCTCGTTTTCTTGCATGACTAACTGTCTTTATAAATCAGGTAGTGTTCCTTGCTTTACCCGTCGCCACACAGCAGCTTATTCTCTCTATACGGCATCCGATATCGATCGATCTGAAACAGCTTATTAATTATAGCTCCCATGTTATACCTATCGCGACCCAAACTCCAGTCCTGGGCACTTCCTCGGACGCTACTCCGTCCAATTATCCTCATCCCCAGGTCGTTGTGGTTCCTTTACTTCCGCCTCCACATGAGTTGCCTCTTAATCAAGATCTGGTTCAGGAAGGGCCTGACTTTGGCACTTAGAGCACAATATTAGACAACTTTTTCTCAACTTTGGATTCAGCCGTGTCCACTGGCATGCCAAACGTGGCCACCCGTTATTCATGTTGTTATGCTCGGATCCATTCACTACAGCTTGTTCCCATGGTTCTGAAGCTGTTTCGTTTGTTGACAGACATCGTGTCACCGCACTCCCTCTTGTCGTTAAAGACATTTCGTCCAACTCTTACCATTGTTTAACGGGATTGGGAAAAATTCCTGCCCTAAGGGACGGAATTCTTGGGCGATTTCTGAATCTCGCACAATGATATGTCATGTTGTGAAACCCATCTTCACAAGTCTATCAATACGACGCTAGGAGCAGATCGAGGTTTCCCATGACAAGCGACGTGACTCTGGCATTTACCTCTGTACCATTAACGGATACTGGATGGTTGCCACAACATTGCCTTCATAAGTGCCAGAAATACATGAGATACTAGACCTGGAATGTCCTTTCCATGTTGCAGATGGGTAGCATAAAGTTCCTTTATCACATATATGTCAGGTACTAGACCTGGATTCTTGCAAATTGGTACAGCAGAAAGTTCCTTTCTCACATATAGAAGTTGTGATTGAAACAAATTGGTCTAAATCTCCATTAACGTGAAAGGAAGATCTGTAACAATTGAATGTCTCCTCAGAGTGTTTTCTGACATGACCGTGGACAATCTTGGAACTGACTCTCAAATATGGATGGCACAGTAAGTGTATGGTTATGGTGTGGACCACACAAGTTTATTGTTTTTATAGTTCAGTAGCTCATTGTCTTTACAATTCACTTTAAGAGAGAAGCGTAATTTTTACAGTTCACTAGCTCATTGTCTTTACACTTCAGTTTGAAAGAGAAGTGTCATTGACTATTCAACATAAAGTTTTCTAATAATTAAGTCTTAAATGAATATTGTTTTCTTAATCTTCGATATAATGAGAGACATAATCCGTACATTTCTCCATATATCTTTTATAAGAAAAGTGTCACTAGTTGAAAAACCAATCATAAGTGCCTCAGCCTTGTAATAAAATAAAAAGTTGAATATACAGTCATCACAAATATGAGAAGAGATTCTTCCTCGATATACCGTCATTACACATATTACAGTCAAACTAAGAGAAGCCATGGAGTGGAGTGGAATGAAAATTCGGAAAGATATATTTTATTTATTGAATTGATGTTTTTAACCACGATGATGTTTTATATAAATTAAGGGTCACCTTTAAATGATGTGATTTATCAAGTTGTTTATTTATAAACAAATTACTAACTAGGTTACTAAACTATTTAATTTTATTACAAGTCATTTCTCTTTGGAATACTTCATCCACTAAGTATTGGTAAGATGGGTGGCACTAACGAAAATGTTTATTCTTCCATGTAGCTTCATTATCTGGTTGGTAACTTCAGTTGATAAGGTATTCATCATTCTCGAACCCAACACTAATTTTCCTTCGAGGGTGAATGTATTTATAAAATCAGGAGCTCCTAACAGGAGTGTGGATGTCATTAGGGTTTTGAATTGTTCAAAACAATTTTTTGCATCCTTATCCCATCTCAAATAATCCCCTTTTAATAGTGATGTTAGGGGCTCTACAATTTGGGCATATTTGCAAACAAATATTCTATAATAACATGCTAGACCCAAAAATCCTCTTAACGATGTAATTTACTTGGGTGACGACGACTCTGTGATCACCATAAGTTTTTTGGGATCGAACTCAATGTTGTCACCTGAAATAATGTGCCCCAAAAATTCTATTTCTTTTTTGTGTGAAACTATATTTTGATTTGTTAGCATAAAAATTGTTTTCTTCTAGAAGCTTCAATATTCTTTCTACATGTTTGAGGTGCGAGTTCCAATTTTTACTATAAATAAAGATATCATCAAAAAACACTAGCACGAACTTCCTTCGGTAAGAGAAAAACAAGTCATTCATTACTGCTTAAAATGTTGCGGGAGCATTGGATAATTTAAATGACATCACACGAAACTCATATAAATTTTTGTGGGTGCAAAAAGTTGTTTTGGGGACATCTTCTCCTTGAATATGGATTTGGTAATATCATGATTGTAAGTCTAATTTTGAAAAATTTACTGCACCATGTAGCTCATCGAGAAGTTTGTCAACAAAGGAAATGGGGAACTTATCTTTTACGATGACTTTGTTTAACTCTCGATAATCAATACAAAGTCTATACGATCCATTTTTTTCCTAATGAGTATGAATGGTGCAAAGAAAGGACTCTTACTACATGTGATTATTCCATTGTCTAAGAGTTCGTGCACCAAACATTCGATCTTTGATTTGTTCTTGTGAGGTTGTTTGTATGACTTTTTTCTAATTGGAGTTGATCCCAGCATCAACTTGATGATGTGATCCCTAGAACGTGGGGGCAGAAGACCATGAAGAGGGTTTTGGAAGATATCACTATGTTCTCTCATGATTTGTTCTAATTCACGTGGGTCAATATTTTGTCTTTCATCAGTTGTTCCTCCCATAGTATAACATTGTAAGAAGAAGGATTGAGCTCCCTTTTTTTCATCTTTTCTATTTTATTTTATGAGACAATTTGGGGAGGGGGTTGTTAATAATTTAAAGCTTATGTTTCCTCCCATTTTCATAGAACTTATAAAATGTTCTAGTAATTTTAATCCGGCCGTGCCCAGTGTTTCCAACCATTGTGCACCTAAAACAATGTCAACCCCTGTGATTTCCATAACATACGCTGACGATCTTAGCTTGTAGTCCTTCATAGCTAGTCCTACTTTATGGAATTACCATCACACGGTGTGGTCTTGTTACATGGTATCGATACTTGGAAGCTGGTGGTAGGGTAAATGAATATGTTTAACTATTTTGCTACCCTAGAGTCTATGAAGTTGTTTGTACTCCCACTATCAAGCAACACCGTCACCTTAGTGTTTTTTATATGGCCAAACAATTTGAGGTTTTCGGGTGGAGAGATACATGTCATTACAACCACTGATAGAGTTGGTGTTATGTTAGCCTCCTATTGGCTAGTCTCATCGCTATCTCACTCTGTGTCAGAGGAAGGTGCGTCACTTGATTCATCATCATTATCGTAACCCATATTACTCTTTTCGCACAAAAATAGATTCTTATTTTTACACTTATGTCCTGGACTCCAATTAGAGGAATTAAACTTACAATATGGATTGTCATCCTTTTTCCCATTTTCTCTTAGGTGGGGTGGTATATAAATCGACAAACATTGTGATTTTTTATTTTCTTCAATTAATTTTGTTTTTGATGGGCTTGTTCCACATCGTTGACATCTAATAATTTTTTCTTGCTTTGCATACTTTGTTTTTTCCCGCCAATAGAAATTTGCAGGAGTCGTTATTTAGTTATATCTTGGACATGAGTGGCTAGGACCCACCCAGGACCAATAGATTGCTAAAATATTCATCCACATTTCCTTCTTGTTGTAAATGAGTGAGCTTGTTGTAGATTTTGGCTTCTTCCATGTCTTGAAATTGTTTAAAGAAATATTTATTGAAAGTGTCCCAACCTCTAACTAGTCTTTCTCCCTTCATTATCGAGATCCACCATAAGAACCAGTTACAAGCAATTTTATCCATGTACAATGTTGCAACATTTAATTTGTCGTCATCGCCATAGATATTGTACATTTCAAAATATTTTTTTATTTTCTTGATCCATCGAATCATGTCTCGATTATTCTTGCCATCGAACCTAGGTAAATCGATCTTGACCTTGTGAACGACGTTGTGGGTTGGGCTTGTATGTGATTTATTTCCTCCTTTAACTTGGTCTCTCACTGAGATCATTTTGAGCTTTAGGTCGCGAATGTCCTCATATTTTTGCTCTAACTTTGTTAGCATCTTTTGAACTTGATCATCTTCTCACTTTATGGATGCATCCTTGTTCTCTAGAGGGTTTCTCTCTCTATTTCTTGTATTCATGTTGCTAATTTTTTATTGGGGATAGATTAATTATTAAATATTTAATTACAAAGTAATAATTATTAATAATATTATTAAAAAAAACTTAAATAGTTCTAAAAAATATTTAAAAAAAGATTTAATATTAAAATAATAATACTAAATAATATTATTACGATTATTATTTAATATTATATATTTTTTGGAATCGAGAGAATGAATATTTTCATTCGCACCACCCATCCTTACCAATACTTCATGGACGAAGCATTCAAGAGAGGGATGACTTGCAATAAAACTAAATAGTTTAGTAACCTAGGTTGTAATTTGTTTATTAATGAATGACTTGATTGGTCGCATCATTTAAGGGTGACCCTTGATTTGTATAAAGTCGCATTGTACCCCTTGAAAGAATGATGGCAAGAGATCTGAGAGGACGGTGTGTAGAGTACTGTCGAGCAATGAGGAAGGGGATAAAATTGCGATTAGGCAGGAGTGGAGCAGCGTGTAGAGTGGAGACTTTGATTAGGGGAGGAAGTGTGTTGTTGTGTGAGAGGGTCAGAGAATGGGTGCAATTAATTGAGGAAATATGGAGGAGTAAGAGATGGTATACAGAGAGATGGTGTGGTATAACGCATCATTGAAGGGCACATGAGCATGGAGAAGTTAGTTAGGAGTGTTGCGTATGGGATTGGAGGGATATATACAACAGTGGAAATGTGATAGCAGTGGGGGGATTTGAGATGGTTGTGAAAAAGATGTGGAATGAAGGGAATGCGTGGGTTGATAAGCTGTGGAGGGTAGCTGGTGTAATGAAGAGTTGGGAAGAGACAATGATGAATGGAGTGAAGCGGAGTGGTAGATGGCAGAAAGTGAGTGGTAATTTGATGTGAAGAAACTGAGTAGAGAAAACCAACGAACCAACAACTCTAATACAAACTTGGAATTGAAATTCAAAAATTTATATTTTATTTATTGAATTGATTATTTTTACAAGGAGTACAATGTGGCTTTACACAAGTCAAGGTTCCCCTTTAAATGATGTGACCTATCAAGCCATTCATTAAAACAAATTACTAACTAAGTTACTAAACTATTTAGTTTTATTACATGGAGTGCTCAACATGTTGGGATTTCAACATGTATTTGAGAGATGTAATATTAACAAAATAATAAAATATTAGATAAAAAAAAAATTAATGTGTTTGGTACTTAATTGATAGATAAAATTTTAATAAAATATTAAACAAATAAAAATTTTAATTTATTTGGTCATTATCATTTTAAGTAATGCGAAAGAGTAAAAAGTATTTGAGTTAAATGATAGGATTATTTAACCACAAAATTTCTATATAACAACAAAGTTTAATACAATTAATCTTTGATATAATAAGATTATTGATAAGATTAAATAATATTTTTGCATCGAGAGTAACTAGGTGCTTATAACCTAGAATGGGAGAGATGTGTAACATTACATGTAAGGAACTCAAGGCCACATTAAAAAAATGTAACGTTACACATCTTTCCCATATTGAGTTCTAAGCACCTCACATAACAACAATTAATTACTTTTTTTAGTACATAACTTTAGTTCATTACATGTAACGTTACACTTGTCCTCCATATTGGGTTGTAAGCACATCACTATGCTCGGTGCGATTTTTTTTATGTCGGCTCACAAGATCAAATGTAATGTTACACTTCTCCCCTATCCTCCACCATGCCACTTAAGAATTGAACTTGGGTGGGGAGGGTAACAATCATTCCTCCCAACTACCCAAGCCACATCCAATGGACTAGTCCACCCGAAATTATAAAATATAAACACATATGGATTTAATTAATAAAAATCTCTCCAACATCTATAAGTTATTAAAATATCATGTTAACTTCCAAATATAAATATACTATTTTTATATTCACTAATTTATTCCAAATTGTAAAGTATAAACACCTACATTTATAATTAATAAAACTAATATTTGCATAAATTGGTTTCACAATTTCATCCTTAGGCACCGTTCTTAACCATTACTCAACAAAGAATTCGGAGGAGTATTATCCAATCTCACACCTTTGTTTTGGTGACTAACGTAGGTCTTTGTCTTGTGAGAACCTCGAATCATTCACAATTCTATTGTGCCTTTTCATTACAGGAAGGTTGGGGGTATCAATGCTATTCTTACAGATCTTTCCTAGGGTTAGATGCACTATAGATACCTTGTAGATATCGTTATAGATATCTTGGAGCTCTTTCTATCATTGTATATACCTTGTGCGGGTGTAATATTATTCCTCTCCAAAGACAGATATCTACAAGACACCCCAACTCATGCCTACACACCTTCAGTCCCTTCTCGTAGACTTCACACGTGTCTGGAGAGGACCCATTGCAGAGCCCATATTATCATGACACCAATGTAGTATAAACCATTGTATGGAAATAACAGAGTTTGAGTGGACCCCGATGACTTACACAACCTTCTATCATAGAATTCAAAACATTAAAATTTTGTAACAATTTTATTGCAAACACAGTAAATTTTTAATGTCACTTTCCTCAAATCAAAATTTCACTAGAACTTACCTCTAAGACTATGCATTCAATAAACAACATTCAACAATAGTTTCTTCAAGATTTTAAATAGCTGAATTGGAAGTTGGATGAAACATTTATATTCCAACAACAACATTAAATGCACAACTGCAGTGTGTTTATTCAAACACTTTTAACCCATACACACAAGGTTAAAAAAAAACTAGAGGTTATGTTAAGCTTAATAATGAAGTTGTGTTAAGCTTGATGACGAGGACTACCACTAAACCAAACATACTACATCCTTATCCCATTGGATGCCTTCTAATAGTTGGAACTAATAATTTTTTTAGCTATAGGGGCTCCATTACAGGGGACACCTCCTTCCATGATGGAAGCATATAGGTCAAGTGTAAAAGATCAACGGAAGAAAATATCCTTCCCAAACACTAAAAAAGAAGAAAAGAGCAGAGAGAATGTGTTGAAGGAAGACAAGAACAACAACTTTAGTTCAAAAAAAGATTCCAAGGGGGATTACTTCCCATTACCCAATCCAAACAAAAGATACCACTTATAATTTGGATTGAATATATAAGATGTATTGAGATTTGTATGCTTCATTCTAGAGAGGTTGATCACTGGCCATTACTTGCATCATAATTTTATAGATCAACACTAAAATTTTAAATTTTAGTTAATCATCTGCCGATTATACACTAAGCTTTGCTCCACCTTTCACCTCCACTATTCAATTCATTTACACAAATCTCGACTCAACACTCATGAATTAACCCTAATATCACGCATTATGGTATCCTTGCTAGGGTGCGTGATGATTCGTCTCCCATTACCAATACCTACTTGACACTTGTAACTCATGCTTACATGCCATTAGTCCCTCTCTTTGATTAGGTATACCACATCATTGCCATGTCTTTTGTACAATGTAGTGTAGAAGATAAAAGAAGCGCACAGTCAAAATTCATTGCTGAGATCCATATATCACAACCCAAAAGAAGCATAGATTCAAGATTTCTCCCATTGATCTAGGAGGATATCTGAGATCGATCAAAATTAAAGTATTCAAAATGCGAACAAAATATTGCAGTTGTATAGAGTTCGCTGAGAGCTTTCCGACAATGTTTGTTTTGTGTAAAACAAACTCCAAACCTAAAAGTTATTCAGTTATAAACTTTCAACAAAACAAGTAAATTTAGAAAGAAAAAAAATGCCATGTGGCACCACTCCGAGCGTGACATGTGTCCTATACAACACTAATGTGGCACCACCACATAATGCCATGGGGCAAGTCGGGTCCAATCATAGATGAAGTGGACAGTCAAGATTCATTGCCGAGGTCCATATATCACAACCCAAAAGAAGCACAGATTCAAGATTCATTGCCTAGGTCCGATATATCACTACATAAAACTACCACATCATGTCACAATACTTATTCCACTATATGACCTTGCTTTATTATAGCTAGAATTAAACTTGCACACCCAATCGTCAAATACATGCACACAAATTTGTGGGCATACTTCGTCCGTCTTAACTAGACAATCCTTTCTCCCAACACTATATAATCATTTGAGATAGACAAGTTCTGTTTCGTTTTATATATTTTTCCTAAAAGAGATCTGATGATTTGACATGAACTTGACTATAGACAATATTTCCTTGTTCCTATTTGTTATTCAAATACTAATACATAAAATGAATTGAAAAACAAATGAGTGAGTGTGTTTGAATATGGTTTATTTAAAACAATTTGGACAAACAATGAATTTGGGCTAAGAATTTTTTTTCAAATATTATAGATCGAAGTTATTTTATATTTTTTTTCAAAATTTTGCATGATTTTAAATATTTTTAAAATGTCCAGACTAGACAAGTATATTGTTGATGCTTTTACTTAAAGACATAATATGAAAATAACTTTTTAATTTTTTTAACTTAAACTTCATCTAAACTAATCAATTTCGGCCCATTTTTATCTTACTAATTAGTGCAAAATATATATGTGATGATAAGTGTTACTTTCACCTAGAAATACTTCTTTCTAGTATTTTAATAGTTTACAACAATCCAAATAATCCTTATCTCTATATATTTTTTTCTCAAATAACTTAACATAACTACATATGTTCCTTTTTTGTTTGTTTAAAAAATTGGTATAATCTAGGTGAAAAAGTCAAACACATAATTACAATCTGCAACACACTCAAAACTTGAATTTAACTTTTACTTTATAAAAATATCAGTAATTCAAATTAAACTTTTTCAATTTAAATTTCGAATAATGTACATAATATTAACCATCAATTAATGTAAGTATACTTGCTCCATTTATAGCATATTTATATTACAAGAATTCTAAAAAAAAATTGAAAATTTTCTTTAATATTGATAGTACACATGTTGATTTCTGTATGGGTTTACGACTATGAATATAAGATCCAAGATTACCTTTGCACATGTTGATATTGATTATATTTGCACATGTTCATATTGATATTGATTTCTATAATATTGATAGTGCACATGTTGATATTGATTATCTTTGCACATGTTCATATTGATTTCTATAATATTGATAGTGCACATGCTGATTTCAAATCGCTTGGACTGTGTGTTATAAACCATACAAAATTGTCTCATTTTCGCCAAACTCACAATGGTACAAACCATATAAAATGTCTCACTATTAAAATCGCTTGGAAAATGTGTTTAGGATCCATTTCTATTCTTTAAATAGTTTTATTAATTTTATAGGTAAGTGACATAGTATATATAAATTCATAATATATATATATATATATATATATATATATATATATATATATATAACACAACCATATTTTTAAAAGTGGTTTATATAATAACTACTAGTACAATCACAAAGGCAAGGACAATGTTACTCTAATAACATGCATAAATTTATGGTTGCAGTCTAATAATATAGGTAGATTAAAGGACCCTACATATTTCTTTTTCATAGTCAAAGGGATGCCTCTCACCCATCATATTGTTGGGATTATTATTAATCCTCCCTTTGACGACATAGTCTATTTATCTAGTTTCCTACCTTAGGAGGTCATCATCACTTCACTAGTGCATGTGGGACCCACCTAGGGGACATCTTCCATTTACTGCACCTAATTGCATGAGTTTAAGCACCCCCAAGATAAATCCCTATAATTTAGGATCCCACTGCAAGTGCCACCAGCACTGTCCAACAGTTGGCCCTAGTCGATGTGCAGTTATTCTAAGTTATGCCTTGATTCTCATTAGTAAGATCACCCTCAGTCTCTCTAGTGCTAGTTTGCATGATTTAAGGGATGTAGGACGAATCTACTCACCTACCCTCTTTAGTTAACTCGCTGTGAACTATTTTAGTGATCAGGAGTTGCACTAGTTAGCTCTAGTGGTGACTTTTTTCACATCGAATTAGCTCCACAGTCAGTCCGAGTTGGCAGATTCGAATCCTATTTTAGGCATTTGAATTCTTCTATATGTATAACGATTGAATTATATATTATTTACTCAATATGTATTTTAATATTGATTAATGGATGGATATCATTTATTCCAATTATTGGTCACATGAGATGTTTTATTCTTCATGAATTATTGATCTGAGTTATTGATATGCTTCTCTCTCTTCTACAATTCTCCATTTGAATCCTGTAGGACTAATGATCCTATGCTTCATTGAATTTTACATGGTATCAGAGCCAGTATCAAGGCCAACAATAAACCTCACAAGATTCCATTATTGGACCAAAAGTTGTTCGGTTTCAACTTCAATCCTAGAATTATTGCATTCCTCACTCTGAATTATGTCTAAAGAAGTCTATCTAGAATGATGTACCAAGAAAAAGTGCACATGTTAAAGTAGAGTGTGTTTGGTCTAATTTTTATTGAAATTGAATTGTTTTTGTAGGTACAACTTCAATATGGATTTGAGATTAGTTCCTCCTCTATCACCATTCAATTATGTTGAGTGGAAATGGAAGATGGTTGTATATCTTGAGAGCCATGATCTCCTTGATGTGTCTTTTGGAGCTGGTAAAGAATCTTATGAAGAGGAAAATGATTGGCTAGATGACTATGAAAGATCATATGGAAATATGTGTAGGGTAATGACTCTTAATATGCGTTAGCTCATGGAAATTGTTTAGTATCCATTCGAGCTCTAGATAAATATAGATAGAGCCTTTGGTGTGTATAAAGAAGTAGATAACTTGGGAAAATACAAAACCTCCTAAAGTGTTCTTCCTTCAAATGTATCAGCCTCAATTCTCTCTGATGAAGTTGTTCAAGATCAAGAAATAATAGAATCTTCAACTCATTCAATTCGAAATGTTAAAATTCTTCTTGTAGTGACTCCTTCTCCTATTGGTCCAAAATTTTATGAGATATTTGATATCTAATATTCTCATACAGTTGATCCAGAAGAAGACAATTGAACCTCCATTGTTGAAGAAAAACTGTCCTTCCATCCTACTCAGTCTTTTACCAGTGATTATTCTATTCTAAATTATGTGCAAAGTTTTCCAGTGAAAGATCAAGGAGATGAAGAGAAATATGATTCCTCTATCTCCAATCATGTTGTTGGTGTGCATAAAAATGATACTTTGGATTTTTTGGAAGAAATATCATATTTTAGGAGTGATGCATTAACCCTCATTGATTTGGTGCTTCCAACAAATTCCTACATGATTTCTTGCACCAACTCTCTAAGTTTTGTTGAAGAAGGATAACATAGTGCATCTTCCATCTTAGTGGCACACTTGGAACCTTTGTTCTTTATTATTGGATCTTATATCTTGAATTTCAAGTTTCAAGAGCCTCTATTCATTCTTATAGTTGTTCTCATCAAGTTTCGCGTGAAAAATCAAGCACCTCGAGTCTCTTCCCAAAATTATGTTGCTGGGGATGCGATGCCAATTTATTGTTATGAGTTTCATGATATTAAATTTTATGAATCATTGAATATTTTGGAATCTATATCAAATTATGGAGCTTAAGCATTCACTCTCCATGGTCCTAGTCCTTCTCCTCCTTCGTACTCCATCACATGCTCATCTCCTCATAGTGCTAGTAAAGATGGAGACCTCTTGCATTTGCTTGGACACTTTCTCCTCACATTTGGAGCTAAATTTACCTCACATTATTCAATATTAAAACATGCAACATCTCAGTTGCTTGTGTTTAGCTCACATGGTTCAAATTCTCAAGTACTTTTCCTCTCTTGTTAGATTATCTGAGTTGGGATATATGGTCCTATAATATATTATGGAGTTTTCTATGTTCCTAATTCAGTTGAGCATATTCATGTTCTTCCAAAGTGGAAGATTCATCCAGACATAATCATTTAGTTTTTATAGGTTCACATGCACAGTACCAAGATACTAATGCACACAAGGACCATCACTCTGCAAACAACATTTCTATGGAGCAGTATTGTAGAAACATTTTTCGTAATTTTTTGGGTATAAAAGCTTGATCCTGGCTTTTTGTTCTTATTTTGAGGGGGGTGGGTTTTCCATGAGGCTTTCCCCATTTTGATTAGTTTTTTAAGGAGTTCCTCTTACATTTAGATTGTATGAGTGACCTCTAGTCTTAGTTCCCAAGGACTAGGTTCTCCAAATTCAGGATTAAAGGGGGGTGTTGGGATTATTACTAATCCTCCCTTTGACTACATAGTCTATTTGTATATTTTCTTAGCTTATGAGGTCATCATCACTTCATTAGTGCATGGGGGACACACCTAGGGGACATCTTCCACTTAATGCACCTAATTGCATGAGTTTAGGTGCCCCAGGGACAAATCCCTATAGTTTAGGAGCCTGCCACCAACATTGTACATCAGTTAACCCTAGTCGATGTGCAATTATGCTAAGTTATGCTTTGATTCCCATCGGTTAGATCACTCTAAGTATGTATAGCACTAATTTTCATGATTTAAGGGAGATAGGGAGAATTTACTGACCTACCCTCCTAAGATAATTGGTTTTGAACTATTTTAGTGATATGGAGTTGCACTAGTTAGTTCTACTCGCAATTTTTCTCACATTGAGTTAGCTCCGGAGTTAGTACGAATTGTTAGATTCGAATCCTATCTTAGGAATTCAAATCATCCTATATGTACAATCATTGTATTACATATTATTTAATGAATATGTGGATTAATATTAATTAATGGATGAATATCATTTATTCCAATTGTTGGTCTCATGAGTTGTTTTATTCTTCATGAATTATTGATCTCAATTATTGATACGATTTTCTCTCTTTTACAATTCTCCATGATGATTTTATGCTTCATTTAATTTTACACATATTCCTCCACATACACAGATTTGCAGTCATGATTTGTATGTATTACTCAAAAACGAACGACTCTTCTCCATTGACATTGAAAGTGTGTAGCTGGGTAATGGTACGTTGTTGTTGCATTCTAAAATCCCCCCTTTTAATGTCTAGTTTAATTCATCCACAACGAACAATAGATTTTTTCACACTATTCCAAACCTACAATACCATTTAACCCATTAGAAAATTCAGAAACATGCTTCCGATCATGGTTATAGAAACAACTAGCGGACACGAGAAGACATGCATGAATTGCATATGGAAATGTAACTCCATTATGTCAAGCCCAATCAATCAAAGGAGTGGAAACATTCGATGGAAATCAATGAACCACAGAATTTAACGAAAAAATGTTGAAATGAAGCACTGATGGAAATAGTGAATAAAATTTAACTAAAACGCATGCAGTGAGGTAAAGATGAAAACAACATAATTCATTTAAGAAAAAATGTGGAAATAAAGCACCGATGAAAATAGTGAATAAAATTTAACATGAAAACAACATATGGAACAAGGATGTGCGTGTGACATAACATGTGGCTAAAATGGAAGATTAATGAAGAGTAACTAAAAACAATAAAAATAAGTTTGGGTGATAACAATTACTTGAAATAAAGATGCATTTGGGATAAATATAAAATTAAGCCAACATAGATGAATTTTAAACTTGGATCTACAACGTACACAGAGGGATCCAATTTCTTGAGGTGTAAATTTTTTATTTTAAATTTTGACACCTTCAAAATAAATTACAACTCAATAATTTTGATCTTTTGGTGTTTAATAAATTCGTATTTAACATGGATTTTAAATTATTTTCATTTGGTTTTAATATTGAGTTTTTATTATTTTCCTTGATTATTATTTGATAAATTAATCTCGCATGTTTTTTTTCTTTATATGTTTTTATTTTTTAGCCCACAACACCTGGCTAGTCTAGGTGGAATGAAATAAATGATCTAACATAAGCTACTAGAAACAACCATATTAATAATATTAATATGTTTGAGATACGGTGACACATATATATTTAACAAATTGATAATGCTTTTTCTCTAAAGAATGTGTCAGTTACTTGTATCTAATAGTTAATCTAAATATAACAACCACTTAATTTGTTGTTATTAAGCTCATAGTTGTATCATCATGGGAGTTAATCTAATAGTTGTATCTAATAGTTAATTTGAAATTTAATATAAATATATTGCAGTTAGTATAATAGCTCCGAGTTATCTTGACTCCTAGGTTCCAAATGGAGTTCGACTGAGCCTTATGCAGATTAACTTGACTCCCAACTGATAGATGAAGTTTGAATGTCACATGAACTACACATCACCATGCAACTAAGTGTTATTATCACATGAATTCAAAGGAACTTATTATGATTTATGGAGTTTATTAGGATTTTGATAGTCACATGAATTACACATTACCTCAACTATGGGCTCTAAAATGGAGTTTGACTAAACCTTGTGCACATTTTCTTGACTTCTAGCTGCTAGATAAAGTTCTGATGTCACAAGGACTATACATTACCATTCCATTAAGTTCATATATCATATCATCTATTTTTTTCTTTCAAACTACCACAAATTGCAATTATCACATGAGTTATTTTCAATATTTTTATAATTATTAATTTTGAATTTTGAACAACACCCATAGAGTCAATCTAGATTATACGTTTGCCTTATTTTTTTCCATAGATGAAAAAGCATAAATGGTAGCCCAACCCAAAATTCTAAGATATATATGCCTTTAGGCTTAATAATTAAAAATATTTGCATTATGATAAATCATGTAAAATAAAATTAGCATATCTTAATAAGATTTTGAATAAAGAAATAAATATATATGGAAATGTGATTTATGTGAAAAGTTAATATTTAAAGTGATGTTGTTAATGTTTTCCCATGTTGAATGTTAAATTAAACATTGTTATGTAAAACATTGTTTGGAGTCCATGGTTTAATTAAACTAATTAGTCTCGATTGGGGCAGTCTTAAGACTTTTGTACTTAATAACTTTGATTCCACTGAGTAACAAGTTATTGCTTTTTTTAAGAAAAAAATAATAATTTGATGAATGTCATGTCCCCAATTAAATAATTTCCAAATAAGAGTATTTGCAAATGATGTTTCACCAACCTACTAGTTCCCTAGGTTGAGATGGAGACATAAATTTTGTAATAAGGGGCTATGGGACCCAAAAGGACTTTAGTTTACCATAATGAAATTTAATTGGGTCACATAAATGATAAATGCTAAAAAAATAAGGTGGCATGAGTTCATAAAGACACTTGGAAGTTTGTGAAGACTTTGGGCACGACTAGATTCCACTCACACTTGGCATGGTATTCATCCACATTCCAATACATGGGTAATGTAACATTATTGTATGGTAATATGGTGTCAAATATCATATAATGAGACAAGGAAGTCAAATTGGTAAAGGAGGGTAACTCCCATGGACGAGGAATATACTAGAAGACAAGGTGTGCCACTTGGAGGGAGATTCTATGCACTTTATGACAACAAATGATGGAAGATTCTATGACAAGTATTAAAAATTCAGGCATGATTGTTGACATATGACAAATATGACATGCCAGAGCTAAAAATAGACAGCAAGAGGTTGAATTTGGGGGTTAGAGGCAGTCATTCAAATTGGGGAAAGAATTGGAGCATGAACAAGAAGACAAGTGTCATATGTAATATCCCGAATTTTGGACCTAACACTTATAGGCATGTGCCTATTAGTTATGATGATTGACCTGATGTTTTATTTTTATATTGGGTCGAAGACCCCACTGCATATGAACATGATGATTTGTTTTATATATATTGGGTGTAAGCCAATTATTGTTGATATATGTATATGCTTGTTTATGTTGGGCGTGGATCCTGAAGCACATGATTGATGAGATGTTTTGTGTTGAGCGGGAATCTATGGAGCATTTGAGTTATTGATGATGTATGTATATGCTTGTTTGTGTTGGGCGTGGACCCTGAAGCACATGATTGACGAGATGTTGTGTGTTGAGCAAGGAGCTCTGGGGCACTTGAGTGATTGATGATTTGTGTTGAGCGAGAAGCACTGGAACACATGAAAAGATAATTGGATGTGTTTGGAATAAGCCCTGTAGCCTTCCATGTTGATGTTGAGCATAAGCTCTGGAGCACTAGTGTTGAGCGAGGAGATATGGAATTGCACTAAATTGTAACTCCCTATTAAAGTGTTGAGTATGGGATCTTGTAAGTGCTAGGGGTTAGTGAAAATAATTTAATAACTTTCGAGTGAAAACGACTCGAGAAAAAAAATATTGATCTCATCATGCTTATTTATAAGTGATTAAATGAAATTTTGAATTTCTATATTCTCATCAAAGTACTCAAGAGCGACCACGTTATACGAGGGAAATCCAACATGCAAGTATCTTTAGAGTTTCCTATCTTAGTAGACCGAAACCATCTACCTACTTGATCTTAACGAAGAAGTGTCATTAAGTCTAGGGATCATGGTATATGATGCCCAAAGACATTTGTTAACTAAGTATTATGTTATTATGTACTTTATACATGACATATATAAATAATTAAATAAATTAATAATATAAATTAATGAAAGAAAGAAGAGAACCTCCATAAATTATCATTTATTATTAAAGATTTATAAATAGTATAATGTCTATTAAAGTCCAACTAGGGACTAGTAGAAAGTTCCTAAGTTAAAATATTAATAATTACCCAAAGTAATTGAAAAAGGGTTATATCAAGAAACCAAGGTTTCTTGATTTAAATTTCCCTTTGAATGAAAATTCTGTCTATAAATACTCAAGCCAAGGAAAGGATTGGGGTTCTGATCTATCATTAGAGGAGTCATTTTTCTACATGTTTTGTCTCAAGTAAATTCTTGAAGAAATATTTTCCTGGAAGGAAAAAGGATAACTGATCTAGATCTGATACGCCAGATATGAAACCTTACCTTAGGAGCTCTAAGCTACTTACATATTGGAGTCCAGCTCAGGAGATATGGATTAAAACCATGAACGGTTCCAGGTCATGGTTGGGAGGAACATGTTAGTTCCCAAGTGATTTGGTCATCAAAACCAGAGGTGAGATCTATCTTAAATTATTAATGCTGGTTATTTAAAAGTGTGCAGGTTCAGCCATTAAAGAAGATTCATAAAATTACAGGTATGAGATCTTAGTATGTCAAGTTCATTTCTAGTATAAATGCTCGTTACTTTATGTAAAGGTTCATTATATATTTCTAACCCTAGAAATGTTGGTTCTATCTATATCTCCTAGGGCTTACATTTCTTAAATTGTAACCCTAGACTATCTATTGTATTTTCTAGATTAATTGTTGGATATGCTAGGTAAATGATTTCAATGCATTTCCTAACCCTATGTGTTTGATTCTTTCCTTAGAATATGCTAGGCTCTGTATTTCTTGAATATTACCGTGAGGCTATAAATGTTATCATATGCTACATCCTACTAGGATTGTACGTTTAAGTTTGTTTGTATATTGCTTCAGTATTAATATTATGTTTACTATAGACTAGGGTTTGATTTCCAGTAAATAAGTAATCGTTCTCTAGCCTTTATTACTCTGCTGACATATTTCATTTTCCAGGAGAGACTTGTTTAAGTTTATTTCAAAACTAGTTCAAAAGTAGGAATTCATATAATTATATATAATTACTAGCTTCAACCTAAAGTACCAATAAATGAACTATGATAGTATCCATCTAATTACTAACAATAGTAAGTAAACCGGAATACTAAATATAAGTATTTAGTAACAGAACTAGAGTATAAATTAAATCAACTAAGAACATACTATAATTAAATCAAAGAATAAACAAACCCTTAATACCTTTCAAGGTCTATCACATTAACTATAAACTAAATAGAAAAATCATTCCATTGATTAACAACATCATAATTAAATGAACAGAGGAGGCATTGTGACCATTCATGTGGTCCTTTATCAAATCTCTGATCCCATATATATGTAAAATAATCCACAGCTCTATTTAATCTATCATATCCGTATAATCATTAAATAAAATTACACAACTCATCAAACATTACTTATAACAAACGAAACAATACATCATACACAAAAATCGTATCATGTATTAAATTATATCAAGATCAATTTACAAACCCAAATATTACAAATGCGGACAGGAATCGAATCCTGTTGGCATATAAGCCCAACCCTTTTTATAAATTAAAATACAACACATTACATTAACACATGTTGTGGTTGCAACTGTTCTCCCCAAATTTCTTAAATTTGGGTCCCCTCCTCATAATTTAGAATTGTTTTAATCGTTGGACCCTTGAGCCTTTTTGGGCGTGCTTTATTTTCAAATGACTTTGAAGATTGATTGTCAGCCTGTTTTAAAAGTGTCGTGTTTGAATTTCATGATGGGTTGTGGATGTGAGTCTGTTTTGCTAGCCGGGAATAAATCAAATCTTTTGTTCTTTAAGGCCGCTGTTGAGGAAGTAGAGCAGGTTTAACCTTTGTTGATTATTAAAGCTTTTTGAGCACTTAATGTTTATTGATCAGGCGTCTTACTATGTTAAATCGGCGGCTGATAGCCTTTTCCCGTCGACCGTTGTGGCTCCCAAATCGATTAGCCATCTGAAGTATGAAGAGCTCCAACTGTCGATGCGTGTTGCCCTTTTCGTCGCATACCCGTAGCATTTTCTTTTCCGCCGTTGCGGCTGGGAAAGCCTTTTATCTTCCGATATAATGTCTTTCGACTTCCGATTGAGCTTTTCCCACCCGCGTTTCGGATGTCTCTAGCTCTTGTCTCTTCCGTCGTTGCGGCTGGGAAAGTCATTTGGCTTCCGATGTCGTTACCTGTCCGACTTCCAATTTAAGGATTTCCCACCTGCAGATTGGTCTACCCTTCCGACGTTAGTTTTTGAGCCACCAATGGTTTCCCGTCTGCTGTCATTGGTGATGTTTGTCGAGCCTGTAGGTGGATGAGGTAGGAAGGTCGGCGTTGTTAAAATTCCCAGAACAGGTGGTGCGCCTAGCCATTTCTTGTGGATTAGCCATTTCAGTTGATTTAAATTGACGTTTTATTTTAGGATATGACCCCAGTGAATGATGCACATTGTTTAACTGCAGGAAGATCCACAAGGTTGCTGATATTTCCGTGGCGCGGGCAGAGTATAAGACAAGGATGATGACGATATAGGCGCGAACCGGATGACCTGTGCGTTACTAAATGGCTCATGAGGGAATACAGATAACGTAGCGGAATGTAAAGCAACAAGGGCACAGATTCGAAAGGTCCGTCAGTTACTTAGCTGATAATGAGCTTGCGTAGAAAAAGGAAAAGAAGGGATATGAAACGCCCAAAGAACCGAAGAGTCACACGTTTGGGGGGAACCCAAGCGGTCTGCTGATTTTGGTTTAAATATTTCAAAGTAGAACTTAGAACGGGACTTTTTCCCTGGAAAAACTTGTACACCATTTGCTTGTAAGAGGAACTATTTCGTTTTACAATCAGAAACTGCAACTTTTGCCTGCTGGAGAAAGCGAAATGTGGAATGTATCAATGTGATTAAACGAACAATGTCGAAGGGGAACTATTTCATTTTCAGCTGTGTTTCATTAACTGTGAGAGTGTTTAAATTCCTGAACCTATGTTCTTGTTGAATGTTCTTCAGTATATTTTTGTGATGTTTTCGACTATGAGTAATAAATGTTGTCCATAAACAATTGGCTATCTGGTTGTTCAAATATCTGTAATTGTTCATGTGTCTTGAAAGAAGTATCAGCTATCTGTAACTCTTCATAATGCATGTACAAAATATATTACTCACCAATGAATGATAATCCTACTCCCTAGGGATAGTTTAGGTAGTTAGTTTTAATTTCTTGTTGTATGTGATTTAGATGCTTATGAATGCTAAGACGAGAGGTAAGAGCCTGCGCATCATGTTGTGACTGCTCCTTGCATCTTATCACCCTGCATGGTTAATTAGGCACTTTCATATCATACTTAAGTCAAAAATACAAAAATACACGGTGGACCGGGCCGCAACCGGTAAAGCCTTTGTTTTTGTTACTTTGACCTACGGTAGCCGGACCGCAAACCAGATGGATTCCCCATACCAAACAGTCACGGGCTAGTTGGGAACGTTGACTGGGGATAATCCCTTACTGTTGTTGCATGTGAATTTTCGGGCCTCAACAATTTTTGCACTAGAAGGAGGGCCGCTAGTGCATGGCTAGCCGCGGAAACCCATTTTCCTGAGATTATTCCACCGGTAGCAGTTCTGAAAGCAGTGGACTTTATAATCCAATTCCGAAAGAAAGAGAACATCTATATTCTGTTGGCAACAAAGTTGTTAATGATCTGAGAAGACACACCAAGGCATATGTAAAGAAGATTGGAGGATTGCCAATCATCCCTGAATTTCCTAGAAGAGAATACCAAAAGAAAGATCGTCCTATAGTAGAAGACTCAGTGCTGGTTGGAGACTGGGAAGAAATTGTAGAAACAACCTTACAAGAAGTTGTGCTACCTTTGAATCAAGAAGGCCCAGATACCCCTCACAGTTCTCCTGCTCATACTCCAGTTGGCTTACCTCCTCACTCTCCACCTAGACTCATGGTGGGAGTAAATGCTAATCCACCACCTAACCCACCAAATCCACCACCTGCTTGGAGAGCCAGATCACCGTTAAACCTGACACCTCCATTACATGACCTACCTCAAGCCTTTGACAATATGTTTCCCAAGTTCGACCCAAATGAGAAAATACTAGTAGATGATCACCTACAAAGTTTTTTACTTGGCAATTGAAGGATTACGGGCCGGGGAGTATGAAGATGTAGTCTACGGACTGTTCTCGCATACCCTTAAAGGAGCTGTAGCGTCATCGTACTTTGGGTTGCCTGCTAATTCTATCCCTGATTCAGATACCTTCGAAAGAATTTTCAGAAGTAAGTATGCAACTCAGAAAACTTATGCAGCCCTCATGAAAGGGCTGTGCGCCTTGAAGAAAGAAAGAAAGGAAAAGGTGCACAGTTTCACGCAAAGGTTTGCAGCCTATCTCAAGAATTTTTCTGAAGCGGATAAACCTTCAGACAAAGTTCTGATTGAATATTATACTTCAGCTTTAGGCCCTGATTTGGCCATGTTTGCCAAAGGTAGGGCCAAGCCTACCTTGACAAAAACCTATGAAGAGGCAAAAGTAGTGGAAGCTGAAAGAGAAAGTATTGAAGATTATCCAGAACAGTCAGGAGAGAAAGGTGCAGGAAGAAAATCCTTATTTTTTACTAAGCCTAAGGAAGAGAAATCGCCAGATTATGAAAATATGGCAAAAATGATGCAAAAGCTTTCCAACAAAATCATAGATTTGGAGAAAGAGAAGGAAACACCAAAGTTTTATAAGCCATATTATAAGAAAAGAAAGGATAACGATCAGTCTCAACCTCCTCCTCACAATACTGCATCCATGAATTTGATAGAGGTAGGCATGGACAATTTTTGTACTTTCCACCAACAACCACGTTCTGAAAAGAATTGTCCTCAATGGATAAATTCGATGACGTTGGTCATGAATCAGCTGTTGGATTCTATATTAACAGAAGATGGAGATGAAGACAGAAAAGAGAATACTACGTCCACAAAGGAACAAGAAGAGGAAACCATGGTTTTGTGGGATTCTGTTTCGTTATTTGATGCTGAAGAGGAAAAGAATCACGACTACAAGGACGTCATGGAAACCAACGTGGCAACGAGGAGCCAAGGGCCAATTAAAGAAAACAGTCTCATTCTACCAAAGATCAAAAGGCTGCAAAGAAATGTAAAGAAATTTCAAAATAAATCCTTAGCTGATAAGATTCCAGAATTCATTATTACCAGCCAAGATCCGAAGCAGAATAATACATTGGCTAGGCCAAAGGAAGGAAAGATGAATGTTGATAAACCTCATCCCATTGAGCAGCCGATGGATTATGACATCGTGGAGGATTTAAAGAAGGTAAAAGCGAATGTTCCACTATTCGAAATGTGTAAAGTGCCGCAACAAAAAGAAAGACTATTAAAAGCACTTGAAGCATCGGATGAGAAGCTTCCCACTGATAATCAACCTCAGGAGGAAGAATAAATTGGAGAAACCAGCGTTGGAGGTAAGTCTAAAAGTAAACATCCACCTTTCCTCCTCACGTTTGAAATTTTTAATCATAACGTGCACAATTGTCTGGTAGACTTAGGGGTGTCAGTTAATGTCATGCCAATATCGGTC
Source organism: Pseudotsuga menziesii (assembly GCA_001517045.1). NCBI lineage: Eukaryota > Viridiplantae > Streptophyta > Pinopsida > Pinales > Pinaceae > Pseudotsuga > Pseudotsuga menziesii. The sequence goes on along the minus strand of LPNX010490481.1, from coordinate 135,649 downwards.
TATAAAAAGATAAATGGGCAGCCTAAGCCATCCACGTGGAGGTTTGTTCAGTTGGATAGGACAGATGTAAAGGTAATTGGTGAGATGGAAGACGTCCTTTTCTGTCTGGCATCAAATGATAAAGTATGCCAAGTCATTAACATCGTGGTGGCTGATATACCAGATGCTTATGGTCTTGTCCTAAGCAGAGATTGGTCGACCAAATTAAATGGATATTTTTCCTCGGATTGGTCGCATCTGTGGTTGCCATACAAAGGGAGTCCGAACCAGATTAAGATTTTAAGAGAACCTCATATGAAGTACAATGTTACTCAACTCGAGGAGAAGAATGTACCAGTGGATTCTGTATTGGGAAACTATTTTATTGATTTGGAACCAGGGAATTATCAAGCAGAGGAAGCCAGCAACACATATGACACCCAGCCTGATCTCCTTCTATTCTCATAGGCTGATGAGATTGACTGTAAAATAGTAGACTTAGCAGTAGGAATAGATTCACATTCAGTAGTTAGTGATTTTTGGACTTTGTTTTTTGATGGCTCAAAGACATTAGAGGGGTCAGGGGCTGGCTGTGTCCTGATCAACCCCCAGAAGAATAAACATTTTCTTTCATGTAGATTAGAGTTTGAGTGTACTAATAATACAACTGAGTACGAAGCGCTGGTGCAGGGTTTGAGGAAAGCGATTGAATTAAAGGTAAGTAATCTAAAAGTTTTTGGGGATTCTGAAATTATTGTGAAACAAATCCGGAATCAAATACATTGTGTTTCCCCTCACTTGAAAGCTTACCAAAATGAGGTATGGGACCTGCTTAAACGTTTTAATGCATTCAATATTATTTCAATTCTAAGACTAAAAAATGCAGCGGCTGACTTGTTGTCCACATCAGCCGCTAGGTTGGTACCCACTAATAATCGATGCTCTGTTGAATTAATTTTCAGGCCCTCTGTACCTGATATGATTACGAACCTACGAGTGTTCGATGATGACAAACAAATTATAGAATGTTTAACAAATGAAGAGGTGTTTAAAGGAGCAATCATAGACGATGAAGAACATCAGGATGAACTGAAGTATGATAATTTCATTCCTAAAGGAGTCAGAACGTTAGAAAAAATGTTCGATTTAAATGAAAGATTCAGAAGACTAGCCAACGTGAATACCCACAACTCATCTCTACAGTTCGAGCTGATAAATTTAGGGACTGAGACGAATCCTAAATTTGTGAACCTTGGAAAATGTTGTTCACCAGCAGAAAGAGACAAATTCGTCAGTCTATTTAAACAATATAAAGCTGTTTTCGCATGGACATACGAATATTTGAAAACATATGACACTAGCATCATCAAACATGTCATTCCCATCAAAGCAGGCGTCAAGCCATATCAACAACCGTTAAGAAAAATGCATCCAAAATTGGAACCGCTGATTCAGAGTGAAGTGAAGAAATTATTGGATGCTAGAATCATTTTCAAGGTCAGACACTTTGAGTGGGTATCAAATATGGTACTAGTAAGGAAAAGATCTGGAGAGATCAGACTCTGCGTGGATTTTAGGAACTTAGACCATGCTTCAGACAAAGATAACTATCCTGTTGCACCCATAGAGCAATTGCTGCAAATGGTCTCAGGTTCTGAATTGTTTTCGTTGTTAGACGGTTTCTCTGGCTACAATCAAGTATTAGTAGCCGAAGAAGACAGATTGAAGACCTTGTTCAGGACCAAATGGGGAACCTTTGCCTATAGGAGAATGCCCTTTGGGCTTATAAATGCTGGAGCAACTTTTCAAAGGGCTATGGACATAGCTTTCCACGGATTGACTGGCCGAAGTGCTGTAGTATACCTTGATGATATTACAATATTCTCGAAGAGAAGAGGGGAGCACGCGTTTCACTTAAGGCAAATTTTCGAACGCTGTTGGAAATATGGCATCTCACTCAATCCTAAGAAGTGTGTGTTCACTGTCACGGAGGGTAAGTTGCTGGGTCACATAGTTTCAAAGAAAGGAATCTCTATAGATCCAAAAATAATTAAGGCTATTGAACAAATCCCCTTGCCCCATAATAAAAAGGGGATGCAATAATTTATGGGAACGATAAACTTCGTGCGAAGATTTGTGCCTGATTTTGCTCAGATTGTCAAACCACTACAACAAATGGTAAAGCAAAATGCACTATTCAAGTGGACTGAAATTGAGAAGAGTGCATTCAGCAAAATCAAAACTGCTGTTGCACACGCACCATCCCTGAAAATCCCAGATTTCAACAAAGATTTTATATTGTATACCTTTGCATCCGATGATTCACTAGTAGCTGTGCTCACCCAAAAGGAAGATAGGGGGGATGAATTCCCAATATCCTTTATGAGTACTGGTCTACAGGGGGCCGAATTGAATTACCCAGCTGTTGATTTAACAAGCTTACGCTGTATTCAAAGTAGTAAAACAATTCAAGCCTTATATTTTAAAAAATAGAACCAAGGTGATCATCTCCTACCCAGCTGTAAGGTCTCTTCTTGTACAGAAGGAGTTAGGAGAAAGAAGAGGCAATTGGGTAACAACTCTTCAAGAGTACGACCTTGAATTCAAGCCAACTTCTATAGTTAAAGGACAAGGGTTGTGTAAACAGATGACTGAAAATGAAAAAAATGAAGAACACGCCTGGGAAGATGAAGCCGAATTACATGTAATGGAGATATGTCCTTTGTTTACAGCTCCTGAGTCTTGGTATGGAGACCTTATGCATTACCTGTAGGCAGGGTTGTTTCCAGAACATTGGAGTTCCAAGCAAAGAAGAGCGTTGCGTCTTAAATCATTCTCCTATCAACTTGTTGAAGGAGTATTATTCAGAAAGAATTATGACAGGGTTCTTCTCAGATGCTTAGAAAAGGAAGATGCGAAGAAAGTAATGTCAGAATTGCATGACGGTCTTGCTGGGGGACATTATTGAGGAGATACTACAGCCCAAAAAATCCTTAGGGCAGGTTACTATTGGCCTACACTCTTCAAATATGCACACGCACATGTCAGGAAGTGTGATATTTTCCAAAGGTGTAGTGGGAGACAACCTAAAGCAGCAGCACCCGTAAAGCCTATGATGATCACGGAACCATTCGAGCAATGGGGGTTGGATATCATTGGAGAAATAAAACCAAATTCCTCCCTACAACACAAGTACATTCTGACCGCGACTGATTATTTCACTCGCTGGGTCGAAGCAGTTCCGTTGCACAAGATAAATCAAGACGAGGTCATCAGTTTCCTGTAGGACCACATCATGACCAGGTTTGGAGTTCCAGTTTCGTTAGTTTTTGATAATGCTACGTACTTTTCATCAATTAAATTAACTGCTTTTGCTCATGATAAAGGGGTAAAATTACATTATTCTGCTAATTACTATCCACAAGGAAATGGCCTCGCTGAATCCACTAACAAAAATATGATTAGGATTTTAAAGAAGACTGTGATTAAAAACCAGAGGAGCTAGCACTCAGCGCTACCAAACGCCCTTTGGGCCGATAGAGTCACCCCCAAGTATGCGATAGGAGTGTCACCGTATACCCTTGTCTACGGTAAAGAATCCATCCTTCCTCCCAATATCATGCTTCCTTCTTCCATAATAGCTCAAGAATCTAGAGGTTCGGATGTTGAAGTTTTGCAAATAAGGATATATAATCTCCTGAAAGCAGAAGAGGCTAGATCTAAAGCCAGGGAACGCTTTAAGCAACAACAAGAGTTAGTAAAGAGATGGTTCGACAAACATAAAGCTGGAACAAAAGACTTTGAAGTAGGAGACTTAGTCCTCAAATGGGATCACCCCCATGATGAGAAAGGAAAGCACACTAAATTCCAGTAGTTGTGGGTAGGCCCTTTTCAGATTGCAGCAAAGCTTGGCCCTTCTACTTATAAGTTGCAAGATCTATAGGGGTGGGAAGAGAACTTACCAGTGAATGGTTTGGTTCTCAAGCCTTATTTTTCCTAAGTTTCTTTGAGATTTTCTGCCTTGTATATAATTAATCTGTTTGGCTGTCTTTTGAGTCATGTTTTTCAGTTTGTTTTAGTTTGATTTTCTTGATTCCAATAAAGGGAATGAACCCGCGGTTGCATGGAGAACATCAAAATGTTTGGGAATGATTAACATTTTGGGTCTCAGACTGTGTGTTGCTAAAAGAACTTCTTCCAGTTTAGCAGCTTTCTCGAATAAGCTCGGTGTGCATTGAAGTCCTACTTAACCCCTGTGAAATAAACCAGATTCGAAGAGTCTGGAATACTATGTTGAGGCTCCATCCACGTCACACTTAAAATGTTCTAAGGAGAGACAACAGAGGACCCATGGAAAGGAGCGAGGTGAACAGTATATTAAATATAAATGATCCCATGCCAAGAAACGAATGCTAAAAGGCAAATAAAGAGTAAAAAACTCCTATGAAAGCATCATACATCAAAGCAGATGCTGAATCATAAGTACTAAATTGCCGAAAGATCCTCTCCATCTGTGAGCTGAAACATGAAGCACACCGCTCACACAAAATGACACTGTGGGATAGAGGATCCTGAATTAAAATTCAGTAAGAAACACATGCAGGAGGACTCATATGAAAAGGGACAAAAGTCCAAAAGCACAAAAGATGCTAAAGTGGCATGGGAATGAGGAACAAATGAATATTTCTGTTTACCATATGCTACAATCCTGTGGTGTCCAAGCTATCAGCTACCTGAAAACAAAAGTAATAATGAAACTCATCCTCTGGCCTCAACAGAGTCATCTGGACTTGAAAATATTGGTTTCCACTCTCCCAAATCGGACTATCATCAATGATTAAAGGTACACACTTCTGTCATTTGAGAAATCCAGATAACTGGAAGAATTTAATAGATGCATTTATTGTTAAACAGTCTATCACTCAAAGAATAATTGCCCAGAGATCTAGGTTCACCAGGTAATCGCCAATTGTTGCGGCTGCAACTGTTCTCCCCAAATTTATTAAATTTGTGTCCCCTCATAATTTAGAACTATTTTAATTGTTGGACCCTTGAGCCTTTTTGGGTGTGCTTTATTTTTGAATGACTTTGAAGATTGATTTTCATCCTGTTTTAAAAGTGTCGTGTTTGAATTTTGTGATGGGTCGCGGATGTGAGTCTGTTTTGATAGCCGAGGATAAATCAAATCTTTTGTTCTTTAAGGCCACTGTTGCCGAAGTAGAGCAGGTTTAACCTTTGCTGATTCTTAAATCTTTTTGAGCACTTAATTTTTATTGATCAGGCGTCTTACTATGTTAAATCGACGGCTGATAGCCTTTTCTCGTCCGCCATTGCGGTTCCCAAATCGATTAGCCATCCGAAGTATGAAGAGCTCCGAATGCCGATGCATGTTGACCTTTTCGTCGCATACCTATAGCATTTTCTTTTCCGCCGTTGCGGCTGGGAAAGTATTTTGGCTTCCGATGTAATCTCTTTCGACTTCCGATTGAGCTTTTCTTGCCCACGTTTTGGATGTCTCTAGCTCTTGTCTCTTTCACCGTTGCGGCTGGGAAAGTCATTTGGCTTTCGATGTCATTACCTGTCTGACTTCCGATTTAAGGCTTTCCCACCTGCAGATTCGTCTACCCTTCCGATGTTAGTTTTTGAGCCACCAATGTTTTCCCGTCTTCCGTCATTGGTAATGTTTGTCGAGCCTGTAGGTGGACGAGGTAGGAAGGTCGGCGTTGTTAAAATTCCCAGAACAGGTGGTGCACCTGGCCATTTCTTGTGGATTAGCCATTTCAGTTGATTTAAATTGACGTTTTTTTTTAGGATATGACCCTAGTGAATGATGCACGTTATTTAACTGCAGGAAGATCCACAAGGTTCCTGATATTGCCGTGGTGCGGGTAGAGTAGAAGACAAGGATGATGACGATATAGGCACAAACCGGACGGCCTGTACGTTACTAAATGGCTCATGAGGGCATACAGATAACGTAGTGGAATGTAAAGCAACAAGGGCACAGATCTGAAAGGTCCGCCAGTTACTCAGCTAATAATGAGCTTGCACAGAAAAAATGAAAAGAAGGGATATGAAACGCCTGAAGAACTGAAGAGTCACACGTTTGGGGGGAACCCACGCGGTCTACTGATTTTGGTTTAAATATTTCAAAGTAGAACTTAGAACGGTACTTTTTCCCTGGAAAAACTTGTACACCATTTTCTTGTAAGAGGAACTATTTCATTTTACAATCAGAAACTGCAACTTTTTCCTGTTGGAGAAAGCGAAATGTGGAATGTATCAATGTGATTAAATGAACAATGTTGAAGGGGAACTATTTCGTTTTCAGCTGTGTTTCATTAACTGTGAGAGTGTTTAACTTCCTGAACCTATGTTCTTGTTGAATGTTCTTCAGTATATTTTTGTGATGTTTTCCACTATGAGTAATAAATGTTGTCCATAAACAATTGGCTATCTGGTTGTTCAAATATCTGTAATTGTTCATGTGTCTTGAAAGAAGTATCAGCTATCTGTAACTCTTCATAATGCATGTACAAAATATATTACTCACCAATGAATGATAATCCTGCTCCCTAGGGTTAGTTTAGGTAGTTAGTTTTAATTTCTTATTGTATGTGATTTAGATGCTTGTGAATGCTAAGATGAGAGGTAAGAACCTGCGCATCACATTGTGACTGCTCCTTGCATCTTATCACCCTGCATGGTTAATTAGGCACTTGAATATCATACTTAAGTCAAAAATACAAAAATACACGGTGGACCGGGCCGCAACCGGTAAAGCCTTTGTTTTTGTTACTTTGACCTACGGTAGCCGGACCGCAAACCAGACGGATTCCCCATACCAAACAGTCACGAGCTAGTTGGGAATGTTGACTGGGAAGAATCCCTTACTGTTGTTGCCTGTGAATTTCCGGGCCTCAACAACACCCAAATAGAGTTGAACTCTAACGGGTTTCGTTTTCATCCAAACTACAGCCACACTATACATTGAAGTATGTGGGCTACATCAAATCAAACTCAACGCTTTTAAAATAAACAATAATCAAACCATTATGGTACAATGAGGTCATAAGACCCTAGTTTCTGCCCAATGCTATAAGCATGGTCTCAACCAAATCAATTATTACACAGAGTCCATTTAAAAGTATAATCACAACAATGAAGGTCACCATGGGATTACAAGCCCTCGATTATACAAAATCCACATTATAAATGAAACCCATGAATTCATAATCATAAATAACCAACAGAAGCTACGCACAACATTCACCCAAGCCATGATAATGCCAAATAAAAATACACAGAATAGATATAATAACAAACTAACTCTATTAACAACTTCATCCCACGTTGTTAACCATTCAACCAATTTAAATACTCAACACACATACCACAACGAAGGCGTATGCCTGTTATTAAAACCCTGGTAATAAACCATTGATGCAACATGATTTCTATCCACACACAGTAAGCATGAAAATGATGGCCATTTCATTAAAACATAGAATGTATACATTATACACAGTAATGACAATCACAGTATCTCCACATAGTCCCTTTAAATGGCCAAAATGAAATCCACACAGGCATGCCAACGGGCTATGGCACCTTTGCGAGCAATGGTGCATCCCATGGCTCAAAAGAACAAATCCATCTATGATTTAATTAACCCAAAACTTCATTACACAGAGCTTGTGAGAAACATGAGTTTTCTCCACGGCCAAAACCCACACCATTAAATTAAAAACCCAATTCTGTGCTTTACAAATCCTGAAGGCAAATTCAAACACCACAGAGAACCCCAACATCAAATGACGAAACACCATGCAGAAAGGTTGAGAGACAACACACGTAAGCTTGTTGGCAAGACTTACCTTGCTTATCGATCATAGTCAAAACCCCGATGGAACTGGAGCCACGCTTCTCATCACCACGCTTCTTCACTTGCAACCAACAAACAAAGACACAAATTAGAAGCATGGGAATGATCAAGCTTGAAAGCAACATGACTTAGCAGGCACAAAAAATCCAAAGCAAAGCTCACCTTCTAGGTCTGAAGGTCACCTCCATAACGCCTGCACTAAGAAGAACAAAGCCCAAATGACAACGAAAAGACAAAACCATAGCGAGCCAAGCCTAAGGGAGGGATGCCACAAAAACCAAGGTGCATTAACGACACCAGCTATTTTCCACCACCAAAACCAAAACCCACTAAGCTATAGTTTGGTAACATCAATTTAGTATTGGTCTCCATTGCCCTACAATTGTTAAACCACAAGATATAAGGTCCAAACCATATGTTATATCGCCACCCCAATCATACCACAAGGTAACACATAATAACATGTGAACCATAGGCTTAAAGCCTTAACTTAAAACAATGCAAATAAGCCCTAAGCTTATGCTTAGTGAACATGGCATATGTAATATGCCATGTTAAACATTTGACCCTCATAAAAATCAAAGGTCTGTCCTTAAGCCAAGATAATAACTTGTAGTACGAGATACATAGGAAATGTTAAAACGTAAGTATTACTAATATGTAAAATGAAGAATTATAAACCATAACAAAGTATGAGTAGTATACAGGAAATTTAGTGATGATGGCTAAATTGACAAAAATAGTATATTACCTGGCTATAATTTTGAGTCGGCAAAGATCCAAAGTTAACCAGCAGTAGGATTCTTTAGGATCAATACTTCCAGTACTGTCTAAATAAGACCTCATTGCAAATTATGAACTACATATGAAATAAAATAGGTGCCTTAGTTCAGAGAACTAAGTAAGCCCACGAACAAGTAAACACCTTTACCTCTCAAACCGTCATGGGAGAACGAGTCCCTCCACTCTGCCCACTTTGTTTCCACAAACAAATTTAAGTTAGGGATTTATAATAACAAGTACGACTATGCAGAAAGGACAAAGCATTTAAATGCAGTGACGACACATAAGCGACAAAAGTATAAACATAAGACTAAGCAGTAAGCAACACTACGACATCATAAGTAAAATACATTAAAAATAATGAATAAAAGTAAAATAAAGAATGTAAGAACAAATTATGAATAAACAGTGGTACTTGAAGTGTACGATATAGTTCCACAAAGTGAATAATGTTCCGTCTTATAGGTATTTTTTACTAGCCTATAAATTTTTTATTTTATTTTTGGGGACATTACATCATGAGAGTTACTAAAACACTAAGATGAGTTGGAGGAAGCTCATGAAGGGAAATTCGAACTTAGGAGGCCTCATGAAGTTAATAGAAGGATTTCATGAGGAAGGATAATATATTTTGATCATTTTTTAATTGGCCTTTGGCATTTTTCGAGATCTTTTGGTTTTCCATTGCACGGTGAGTCAACACTTACCTTGCTAGTGAACCAATTTCGAGGGAATTGGAATCCTTTTCAACTTGGTTGATGGAGAGGCCATTCAGGACTATCATGGGAGATTAATGAAGGAGTTTTATTTTTAGGTTGGAGGTGCCACAGTTGAATTCTCATCTATCTCCCCATTCTCTCTGTTGGAGTAGGGTCCCACAGCTATAGGAGAAGCTTCCATTTTGGTGGATAGATAGTTTTGGTGAAGATATAAGAGATAAGGTAAAGCTACGACGCCATAGCATGTTTCTAGCTGTAGATCAGAGCCAGAAACTGTGACTATCGGGACAGAGAAGTCAAAGAAGACGACAGTACCTGAGCGACCGAGACGAGAGAGCTCACCCACTGCACTAAAGGCAGCAGCTGAGAAGAGAGAGCTCACCCACTACATTGAAGGCAGCGGCGCAAGACAGGAGGGCTCAGCTACCCTCATAAAGGAAAAAGGGCAACGAGGACAAGGTATTGAAGACGAAGGACAGAAAGGTAAGTGGTACCCAGTACCTATGGTTAGCACCGGGAAGCATGGAAGACTGTAGAGAGCAGTGGTGTGACAAAAAGTGGTAGTTCGAGTACAGATAGACCGATTGTTACTAGTTAGGGTTTTGGGTTACTGTTGGGACAGGCCCACAGTGTTGTAATGGAGAGACCTTTGGCCCGCCTATAAAGGGATGTATTTTGTATTGTAAAAGGTTATCCAGTTAGCCATTGGGTCTTTTAGCTAGTCAAACAATTAGGGAGTCAGTTGATTTGTTAGCTCATAGACGCTCATGCGCTGGTTCTGTATTCAGCCTGTAGTATCTTACTGTAACCAGCAGCTGGCTCATAGAAGCATGTATGTAACAATCCGCAGGGATTGACAGAGAGAGAGAGAGATAGAGAATATTGTAAGAAGGAAATATAGAGAAAGAGAAGAGATCTAGGAGAGAAGGGCTCCTGACAGTAAGTGCGGAGTTACCCAGAAGATCTCTAGTTGCACATCAGATTGCAGCAGAACTGTGTACTCTCTCAAGATATAATAAACACAAATATGTGGATGTAGCTTCTACCCTGGAAGTGAACCATGTAAAACCAGTGTGTTATGTGATTGTTTCATGTGATTGTGCTTTACTTAGTTGATATCTATTATCTATTACATGAATGTGGTTTATCAGTTAGTAAATGTATGTATGTCTCATTCAATTACAGCATTATTGAAGGTTAAAGGTGGATTTACATGTATCAGGCGTCTGCATATGAGTTTATCAGTGCTTGTTTCACACAGTAATAAGTCATTTTGTTAAAGTGTTTCCAGTATACTTATTCGAACAATAAGTATAGTTGAGGTAGAATGTGTTGAACTGTGGAAGTTCAAGTCAGAGTGTTTGCTATCTTGTTGAAAGTTAGCTAAGTCATTCCACCCAGTGCGATAGCCTTTGGACCGTGAGGGTCGCAGTGGGCCGTACTATAGTAGATATCGTGTTGACAGTAGGCGATATCGCACCGTCAGAGGAGCTGAGGTGTGAGATAGCGTAAATCGCGTGTTAAGCGAAAGAGAGAGTTGTGCATCGCCAGAGTCACTGCGATGCAATAGGATTCCTTCCCCTGTCTGAACCCACAAGTAAGAGAGACTGCGTGTTGCGGAGAGAGACCTCGCTGGCTAAGAAGACCTGCGAGACCCTAGGATGCTACAGAACCTGGTCGAAGACATTTGAGTCTTTGGCCAACCCATTAGAATCACTTCGGGTGAGACTTCAGGCCACTCCGTGGTCTGTCGCCGAAAGGGCCATTGAGCTAGGGGTGTTGTTGGTACATTACAGTAAACCCAGGTCTTCCTAGAAACCAACAAATGGTTCTATTGCCGATTTTGAACAAACTGAGCACTAATGTTTTGTTGGCATCCTACTAAAGATGAACTCAACCAGTGGGTTGGGTCTAAGGAGAAATAATTTTCCGAACAAGACAACAAGAGTCCTAGACTGAGTACAGAGGACTGGTTACAAAAGCATATCTTTACAGACCTGCATACGATATTTTTTGCGACCTATGGAAACGAGTTGTATGACTGGTTATCAAAGTTGACTGATCAGAGCATATTAAGAAAGAAAAGAAACATTGTCTGGACACCGGAGCTGATTCAAACTGTGAAGAGCCTTGATAATCCCATTACGAGGACAGTAGATTTCTGGCTTGCGAGTGTGCTAGAAGGCTTCGTCACAGAGTTTGCAGTTGAACAGAGAAAAAGCTTTAGTGAGGTTGAGCGGTACTTCTTCAAAGGATATCGCGGTAAGTACCTAAGCTCTTTAAACTTGTCCATTAAGATGTTATTATATGAAAAAGGAGTAATGGATATAGTTTCAAACCAATAAGTTAATAAAGTGTGATGTCACAAGAGTTTGAGAGTGATTTTGATGACATTGGACGTACATGAAGTGGAAAGAAATATAAAGTAGATTTCAGATCTCCCATATTTGAAGACAGTTTAGATAATACTAGACAACAGAGTCATAGTAATACAGAAAGAACAGAAGGGGGTATCCCTTACCACCCTTATACCCCACAGAAACAAACTGGGACTCAGAACAATCCCATAGGAACTCCATCTGTTGATATATATG